>JAUCBJ010009149.1:138396-181276 GCA_032718475.1 Nemertoderma westbladi
TTTAGATTCTTTACATAAGTAATACCAGAGGGATTGATAATAGGCCAATGTACAAAAATTGAGAACATTGGATCTATCTTTGAATGATAACAAAAATGAAGAGGAAACAATAATTGAGATAGGGGAAAGTAATGTTTCATTGGTTACTGATGTCAATGAGAGACATAATATTATACAGGAGCAAGTTGATCTATCAGATACAGACCTAACCATAGAAGAGAAAGAAAAATTGCTTAATGTATTAAAAGAATACAATGAAGTACTTCAACTATCAGATGATGAGCTTGGTAGAATGGAATTAGCAGAACATTCAATCAATACTGGTACTAATATTGCAATTAAGAGGACATCTCACACTCTTTAAAACATAACATATCTCACTTGATCACAATACATGATAAATATTTCACACATTTTTTGAAATTATTTTATCATGAAATTAAAAGCAATCGTAAAGTAACAACTCCTGCCTTAACTGTTGCAGCAGCTAGCAGCAGAAGGGGTGTAGTCAAGAAATTCTGCATTGATGGAATTCTATCTCAGGCAGCTCTGAACTCAACCATTCCTACACAGCTAGCTGTTGCAGCAGTTAAGGCAGGAGTTGTTACTTTACGATCGCTTTTAATTTCATGATAAAATAATTTCAAAAAATGTGTGAAATATTTATCATGTATTGTGATCAAGTGAGATATGTTATGATTATGAAAGCTAGTATGTTTAGTTAATAAAATAATAATAATTAAGTTATGAAGCTATTTTTCGATACTTGTTATTCCCGTTCCCTTTGAAGGCATTTCTCAATTTATTCAGGATAAACCCGTCCAGTGGGAGCAGAGTGTATTTCATCACTGATAATTGTCAAATTATTCATTTATCTAGGTGGTGTAAATAGAACATCTTCCTGTGTGTCAATTATTTATTTTCCAGGACAAATATGTAGTAAACACTTATTTACAGTTGTAACATACTATTTGTGTATAGATTATATTAATCATAGTACAATTATGACAGGTTAATTACGTTTGAACGTGAGAAAAAACAGTTTTGAGAAGATGAAGCAGCGTTACAAACTAGATCTTATGAGTTGATATTGGTTCTACAGAGTGATGCAGGGTTTTGCGTAATTAATTTTACATTTTTTTTTTTACTGCAAAATTAGATTCACTGAAAAATTCCACGAATAAACTTTGCGAGACATTCCTCAACTATTCTTTGACAACAAACTGTCTACCTATCAATTTTGAGTAAAAAATGTGAAAATTAAAATGTAAGCCTTAAAACTGAGTAAGTACTGTTATATTTATTCAAAAATATGAAATTTCTTTAGTAAATGTGAGACTGTTGTAATCAGCTATTTTTTTTAGTAAAAAATAATAACCTTACAGTATATATGTTTAAAACCAAACATCACCCTATAGAAACAATATCAACTTATATACTATTTACTTAAAATTCTTTACGAACTTATTAACTTCCTTTGAAAGCGTTTCTCAATTTATTTAGGATAAAACCGCCCAGCGGGAACAGAGTGTATTTCATCTCTGATAATTGCCAAATTATTCATTTCTCTAGGTGGTGTAAATAGAACATCTTACATTCAACTTAGTTGATCGATCAGTCGCATATATACAACGATAAAAGAAATCGATTATTATTAATAGTCGAATTAATGTATTCTATGCTATAGTAATTATGTTAAGGGACTAGATGCTATTTATAAATATCTGCCACTAGAGTTGAAGATGAAGAATTCAATGGCACGGTATAACTCGGATATTTATTGCCTTTTTCTCTCGAGGATGGGTGTAAAAGTGAGTTGAGAAATGTGGTAAAACACTAGGGTACAGCAACGTGGACAAGTAGCGGGTGGATGGGTGAATAGGAAATCATTGAGTTGACAACAATCAATCAATAACAAACAAAGCTAAAGAGAGAGAGATGGAGAGAAAAAAGTGAAAGGAAGAGTAACCATCATAGTGTCTTAAACTGAGAAATAGCCTAAATTCGGATTATTGATTGGTTGATTAGCTGGTAGGGAAATACAGTACAGTACAGTACAATTAAAATATATAATATGCGTGTAGATGACCACGTCATCGTTAGTAGACGTTATGTATGTGGCTAGCTGGCTGGCTGGTTAGCTAGCGGTGGGTAAATAATCGTTGAGTTGGTTGGTTGGCAATCGATCCAATTCGATATAATATAATAGCGTAATGAGGGGTGGGGGCTAGCCACGCGTTGAGAAGTTAGGTTACGCGAAGATGAATATGCGATGGTTGGTTGATGCAACGACGCGAATCAATACTCGCGGGTGGTAACAGTTGTCGAGTAAGGTAGGCATCGCGAGGTTAGGCTACGCGTAGGTGATAAGCAAGGATTGGTTGAAGGCAACGAGGCGAATCAATATTGATGGTGACAGATGGTCATTAAACACCGCAATTTAGCACCGGAATTTGGCATTTTTTAATTGCCTCCGAGATGCAGCCCGTAGCCCAAGCTAGGGAGGAGTTGCGTGAGAACTATGCTTCTTCTACTACTCGGGTTCACGAAGTATAGTAAAGTAAATTTGTTGAAAATCTGATAAATAGTTCCTAGTAACAATGTTTTGGCCAGCTGTGTTTTTCGAGGTGTTTGTTAATATACATTTATTATATAGGAAAGGATCTAGGGGCCTTAACCTCGAATAGTTGTTGTCTCGGCTTCCACCTCGAGGTCCCGGGTTCTCAAATCATTTCAAATTTTTTTGAAATTAATATCTCATATATCTCCAATCCTTACTGGTTAAAAAGTACGCACGTGATGGGACTAGTCCTACAATTGCGCCAATAAAAGATAAGTTATTTTTGGTAAAATAAACTTATCATTCGAGGTTAAGACCCCTAGATCCCTTCCTATAAATGTGTAATAAATAGTTCCAGCAGAACGGAAATGTTCTGATTATATATAATTTATATTTCAGTAAACCATCTCCAGTAATCAAATGCAAATTAATTTTAATAAAACTTTATCTTACTAATATTTCAGAAGTGTAAAATAAAGTGAATGTTACCAAAAACCACCACATATACTAATAACTTTTAGGGAATTTAATCTAAAATTGCAATCCCGATACCGAAAAACGATATCCCGAGAGCGATAATCCCGGTCCCGATCCCTGAAATCCCGAAAAGTCTGATCCTGTTTAAACACTATATAATGTCGCAGTCTTACGTATTCGCATCACTGATGTAAAACCATCGATATCAGGCGCCATCCATTTGTTCTGATCATCAAATTAAGGCAATGTAAACACTCTTAAATTTATATAAAACGATATGACGGCTAACGAATTAATTAATTACAAACTGTTTTTTACCTCAATGTTTAAAGCTAAAATAGTAGATTAATCGGCGCCGTTGTCCACGGATGAACAGAGCAACTGGGCAGCAATTCCATTACAGAGTAAGTATTAGGAGTAGTTTGATGCTGTTCAACACTTTGTGTACCGGTATATAATTTGATATCTATATATATAAATATCATGTGTTTGTTTGTTTGTCTGTCTGTCTGTCTGTCTGTCCGTCTATACGTTTCTACACACAAGCACCAATCGGAGCTCGCGGCACATCGAACGGAAGCTCTCGTCACGAGCACGTGCACTGTCGCTATCTCGAGTCTTATTTTGCGTGTGCTGTACGCGGTTCTAAATTGATTATATACTTCCAGACTTCCACAATTTAATTGTGGGGCGAGGCACGAAGTTGGCGGAGCCTTAGCGAATTGACACTGTTAGGGGGTGGGTCAATTTACGCAAATAGTTGTCGTCGTCGTCGTCGTCGTCATCGTTGTCGTCGTCGTCGTCGTCGTCGTTGTCGTTGTCGTCGTCGTTACGATTTTGACATGCTAATAACTTTGTCGGATTTAAAGCTGCCAAGTTGAAAATTTGTAGGTATCAATATGAGCAAAAGTTGAGATTTTTGAGAGACTTTCAGACACCATCAGTGCAATGGTCTCCCGCTAGAGGGCCACATGTCTAAACATTAAATGCCCTCCCATTTCTTTGCTTTTAATCCGTTTAAGCTGAAACTTGGCAGATATGTATTAGACCATTAGCTGTGACTTTCAAAGGAGGCGAATCCATCTGCAGTTCTCCAGTCTGCCGCTAGAGGGCCAACGTGACTATTTGCATAAATTGACCTACCCCCTAACAGTGTCAAATCGCTAAGGCTCTGCCAACTTCGTGCTGCGCGAAGTCCCCACTTCGTGTAGTGTTATAGATTTTTGTTTTTGGGTTAGAGTTAGTTGGTGAAGACTTTCAGGCCATACAATTTATTCAATATTGATCATACGGCAGTATGGGACGCGGTTCATTACAGCTTTAATTTATTTTGAGATGGGGTTGAGATAGAGCTCTGCATTTAGTTTGTTAAATCCTTAAATCTATATTTATTTGGGAACTCACTACCATTTGGCCTATGAATTATGATCTACTTTTTAATAGAAATTTGTGATAAACCGAAATGTGTTAACTTAATTAATTGATCGCCTTACAATCGCTTTTATTACAGTTGTATCAGAAGACACTGTGTTTCGAAAACGCGATTTCGTTCTAACACTCAGCGGTCCAGGTAATCAAGTCCGCTAGATTTCTGACACAAACCGGGCCGCGGATGCACTGCATTTCATTCTGTTCTTTCCTACTGGGACAGATGGTTGGCACTCTGGGCTGGATGTAACCTGCAGGCGGTTCTATCAGTTTCACATGCATATTCGGTACAAGGCCGACGCCATGCTATTTAATTCTTTGCACTGGTGAGTATTATTTAAAATAATAACCGTCGTTTTGGGGTTATTGTATGTAAGATGGGCCGTTATAAATTAATATATCTTTATAAAGTAAAAACATTTTTGTGTTTATAACTACACTGAAACCCCGGCGTTAAAGAATTTAGTAATTTTTTGTTGTACCAAAAGTCACAGTTCTTAATTTTATACAACTCATTCATTGGAAAAAAATTTAACTAAATTAAAATTATTTTTTTTTATATTATTTTTATTAAATGTTATGCTAATTATTTTAAATTATTAATCACTATAATTTCCCCTATAATAAATCATTAAATCAAGATAAAAACTAAGGAGCTAACCTTATTACAGGTACACATTGAATTGCGTTTTGCCGTAACTCAAGGTTGAGTTGAGTGAGCCGCAATTCCGGTTCACGATGTCCGGTTGTGGTATGTTGATTTTAAACTGGCCTTATATAGTATGTTTTAAATAGGGCTCAAATGTATGAATTATTAAATAGAGTGTAGTGCGTGATGCATGATAAAGTTTTGTTGAGGCGGAGTATTAAAAATTGTGTAAGAGGGGATTTCTATTTATTTATAAGAGAGGATATTGGTAATTTAGTTAACAGTTGATTAAAATTAGTGAAAAAGTTACGTGTGTAAGTGTGTATCTGATTTAATAAATAAATAAATAAAATAAATATTAAATAATAAAATAGTTTTATTTAATATACCAGAAACAGTTAAAACTTACAAAAAAAAAGTTAATTACAAACTGGCGTAATGTGCAGTTTTATTTATTGAAATAATCAGCAATGCCAGCAAACCATTCCTCCAGGTGGGGGTGGTGTAGTTTGTGCAAAGTGTTTTGTGCGAGGTTGCAAAGGACACACCCGTTACTTCTATCTGGGAGGTACAGGTTCGCTCACGGACCGAGCCAGTTATTATTTTGTAACTGTTTCGCCAACCCAGCGATATGGGAATGTGGTTTCTTCTGTTGAAGTAAAAAAGGGCATTGTTTACGTTTCTATTCGAATTCGAATTTTGGATTAAGTGTTCTGGATTTTCTCTTCCCTACAGGTAATAGCCAAGATAGAAAAACCTTCGGTTTGCCTGCGGTGATTCGCGTACACGGATAACCTTGTGTTAATTTAATAGTGTACCATAATCAGTATAATTAAACTATGTACCCTTATTGATTTAGATATTTTACCATATTGCATTATGCCACTGCTAAATGTGTTTTTATTTGAATTTTAGGGGATGTCGTTTATTCCAAGAGTATCTGTGTTTGGGGTTGGCAAAAATAGAGAACCAGGACCAGGACCAGGACCAGGACCAGGACCAGGACCAGGACCAGGACCAGGACCAGGACCAGGACCAGGACCAGGACCAGGACCAGGACCAGGACCAGGACCAGGACCAGGACCAGGACCAGGACCAGGACCAGGACCAGGACCAGGACCAGGACCAGGACCAGGACCAGGACCAGGACCAGGACCAGGACCAGGACCAGGACCAGGACCAGGACCAGGACCAGGACCAGGACCAGGACCAGGACCAGGACCAGGACCAGGACCAGGACCAGGACCAGGACCAGGACCAGGACCAGGACCAGGACCAGGACCAGGACCAGGACCAGGACCAGGACCAGGACCAGGACCAGGACCAGGACCAGGACCAGGACCAGGACCAGGACCAGGACCAGGACCAGGAACAGGACCAGGACCAGGACCAGGACCAGGACCAGGACCAGGACCAGGACCAGGACCAGGACCAGGACCAGGACCAGGACCAGGACCAGGACCAGGACCAGGACCAGGACCAGGACCAGGACCAGGACCAGGACCAGGACCAGGACCAGGACCAGGACCAGGACCTCTATTATTACAAGACACATCAACCCCAGTTAAGGGCGGATAAGTACGGCCGATTATTCGAGGCCGTACATGCCCATGACTCTTCTAATGCTCCTCTCCGTGCCAGGAAGTTGGTCATCCTGCCACCGTCGCATGTCGGGTCTCCACGCTACATGCATTCCCGCTACCAGGTATATTAAATACTTATAAAATAAACTAAATTAGTTTCGTTATTTTATTATATTGGCATTTTCACTTTAAAAAATGTTAATAATAATAGGTGTAAAGTCTTTTTAAGGTTTAATCTATGTCACTATACCACAAAATCACGCAGTTTATTATATCTGTTATGCTCTGAGGCAGATTCTGTATGGTCATACTAATATCCTGCAAGCTACACTACCGTACTTACTCGAATAAGAGTCTGGGCGTTTAAGTTTGTAAATTTATATGAGGGTTCGCGTTATAACGCGATTATTCGAGGTGGCCGTTTATTCGGGGATGGGCTCTTATTCGTGTAAATACGGTATTTATTCGTCATAGGTTGTGTTTTAGTGCTCGTGGTAATGACATGACTGACTTTGGTTTAATCAATCCCGTCCTATGTGTGGCCTCTATTTCGTTTATTATTTTTGATTAGGGTTTATTGTAATCCCGCATTAACTAAGTGTTATAACAAAGAAACCTAGAAAATTTGTTAATTAAGGTTCCTAACAAAGTTTTTATTTGTGTCCTAAATATTTTCTAAAATTCACTAATTGTTTACTAATAATATTATATAAAAATATTATATATTATTATTAAATTAAATTAAGTAACGAATAAGATAAGAATCACGTTGACTCGAAATATCGTATACATTTTTATTTTTATTGCTTGATATTGGTCTGTCTATATATTTCGTTCTACACAAGACTATAAATATTATTATATTAATAAATATTAAACATAATAATTTCATTTTATAATATTATACTTAAAAGTTCTGACAACATGATTGATAAGACTAAAGTTCTCGTTGCTATTACAATCCGCCCTGAACATCGCATTTTAAAACGGCTCACCATGTAATCGTATAAAGTGTTACAAGGCTTGAAGTAATACAATTTGATCCTCTATCGATACATGTTATAAAATTTATGAAATTCTAATACGAAAAATATTTTCACATTTTGTTATTTTTTCCATAGAAAAAAATTATAAACCTTGAAATGGCTGAAAATTGTCTCGGAAGTGTAATGTTTTTTTTGTCAATATAATAAAATAATGCTTTGTTTTATAGGATGCCATGGCGATATGCCGAGAGTACAGGAAGCCAGACGCGTTCATTACCATCACGTGTAACACGAAATAGCCTGAGATTCAGGGGTCTTTGTTACCCCACCAACGCCCAGAATATCGGCCTGATATAGTTGACAGTGTAAAAGCTTTTGCGGACATAACAAGTCATTTTTCTCCGCAATGTACCGTGTAGGTGCTTTAGCGGACATAACAAGCCATTTTCTGCCGCAATGCGCTTAATACTCTAAAAAGGACTGGAACTCAGATGGCGACATCTGTCAGCTGATTTACTGTCAACGTGGAACCTCTCTTTGTTCTGCCTAGCTCAGCCAATCAGAGCGATTTTTATTTTATTTCGTACAGAGGCCTACGGAAAACCGCGCAATGCATTACGGTCTTTGTTTACCTTTCTGAGCCTCAGAACATCGGCTTGGAAATTCTTCTGTACTTCTGTAGAAGTTTCAGACTTTGACCTAAATATCAGAAACATCAGATGGCTTTGATTACAAGAACGTAAAACTATTAACACAACACACCGCAGCATACCGCAGTACACCGCATCACACCGCAAGTCAGCATTGCTGGACATGGAGCGCTGCATCAGTAACACCTACTGACTGTTCACCGCAGTATTTTACTTCTGTTATTAATTATTGTTAATTGGTGCATATTGCTGATATATTAGGAGAATTTCCGATGAATAATCATAAAACCCCCAATCTTCTTGATTACTGAAGGTTAGAGGAACAGGTTTACCGGTAACAACTGCGACTTACATTATAGTGGATTTTGTGTGAATTAAATGCTATTTCATAATCCCTACATGTGTCAGTTGCGATCCTCCTTATATATGATCAAATTCAGTGACGGTCGGCAGATCAGTGTGAAAGTAGTGTGAAGCCGTGTGAAGTGGTATGAAGGTTAATAAAGCATCTCCTAAAGAATGCGCTTTATACAAAACTCAGTAGCCATCCAGTTGTGATTAGTATAAGTCATAACTCTGTTTTATACTTAAAGCGCCACGTCCTAAAGGAACTGTTAATATTTCCCCGAAAGTAAATATATTGTCAGGGATTATGTTGCGAACAACCGCGTCACCTATACTAACAGCAGAACTGTTGAACAGACAGATACTGGTATACTTCTCTGCCAACCTGATAAATTCCCGCCTAACCAATAAGACACAAAGACTGCTCTACTGTTAAATAAAGGCGATCAGGAGCGTGCTATTACTAAATTGTAGGGCTGCTAAATACAAAACCGCTACTTACCGTTGGATGGCGCTAATCTGCCGTCCGCTAATATAATTTACTAAATTTACACGGCTCCTGCAAAATCGCTTGTTCCTTTCTCTACCGATCGCTCGATAGAGAGCTAACTGTTCGAATCTATGAGCCACGCGGGAATAACCAAAACAATAAACCCGAGTCGGCTCCCTAAGCTTACTTAAGACGAGTGCGAGAGGCTTTGCACTCAGAGTATATTCTTACGTCTAATGTTACTACTATTTGAAGCACGCTATTTCCTACGTCTTTTCTAATCGCGAATACTGGGGGTTCCCTAACGTAATGTGTGAATGCGAGAATATTTAAAATAATCAAAAATGGTACAGTACAATGTCTTTCGTAGGTGATACCGCTCTGGGTCTAAATTTGCCTGCGGCTGGCTTTAGGCCAGCAAATTACTAATGCGAATTGCGTACTGAATACTGCGATCTAGCTTATTGCCCGCTAATGCAAATAACCGCTCAGCGTGAATAGTTTACGGTACTCTAAATTATTACCTAGCTACTCTCCGCTATGCTGCGTACTAATTATTAATTTCACTAATTAATTACAGTCACAAATATGTAACTGCGTACTAATTACTAAGAGTTCCAGAATGCGTAATTCTAATTTATTACACAACAGGTTTTGCTAGTAATAGCCTAAATTGCCGTATTACTTTGACCTAATCAGTAATTATTTGTAGTAACTAAGAAATAGAAATCAATCAAAAGTAAGGGGCACCTACCTAAGCATTTGTAATCATAGGCACACTTCAGTAACACACCAATCAGCGTCAGCAATCACAGATCACAATAGTACAACTTGCAATTATACAATCCGCAATCATACAATTCGCCATGCAATTCGCTATCCACTATTCGCTATTCGCTATTGTAAAGCACGCAGGCCTCTCCCCAGTACGTCTAAGCTTCTAACTAACCCAATTCCTGCCCCCCTAATACTAAATAGAGACAAGACCTGGATCACCAGCCCCCTAATTGCCGTACCAGCAGATTGTCTGCCCGCTACAACGCAAATAGCCCCTTCTATAACGCAAGTTGCCCAACCGCAACGTTGACCCCCCGCCAGCGTTGCCCGCCTTTGAATCCTCCGCTCTCCCTTAGTCGCTCAACCCCCCGATGTGCCCACCGCCTACTGGCACCTTAGCCCTCCATTATGCTAATAGCTACCGTAGCGGCGCATGCAAATCACAAGTCTGACAGTCTCAGAAATCCCGTAGGATTATTGCGTCGAAAGAAATTACATAGAACCATTAACTAAAGGGTAGAAATCACAGTTCCATGATGTAATTAGCAGTAATCTTGAGATTAATTGAGAAACACAACAAGAATCAAACAGAAATTATAAATTTGCAAATCATTTCAAGAAAATTAATCAAAAGCAGAAGATACGCACAAATTGTACTCTGAGGTAATAGGTTTGGTACAGCTCTACCGGCAAACCGCCAATTTATAGGTGATCCGAGTGGGGTGATGCAATAGGGTGATGCAATCGCTCTCCTATTGGCTCTCCAGTCCGCGCTAGCATTAGACCAACCTGGAAGCAGTTAGTCCAATAAGAAGGCCGGATTGTAGCCCTATTGCTCCCCAAACCCTCAAATTATTACCATATATGGTAATGGATCATGTCCCTGGCTGCGGAATGGTCAGGATAGCGTCCCTATATGCAAGCCCTATCGAAGCTAATAACAGCAAGCACATATCCAGGGTCCAACTGCTATAATTACAGTTAGAGCAAGTCTAGTAATTCAGTATGACTGTTAGCCTAGTAATTAATTACAATATATTAGAATACCGGTATACACTTATAGTATATATAAGTATTATTGCAGACTAGAATTAATTACACATTACCGGTATATAATTTCAGCTGAGATTTATATAATAAATATAGTAAGCCTATTGTAAATACCGGTATGTCAATTATTTTAGAATAATTGAATTTCTGAATTTTAAGGTTTACTTGGTTACTTTACTTTACTTAATTACCGTTATTTAAGCAGTAGTCCAACTGATATTAAGACCTAATTGTTGTATGACAGGCCTACTAGTTTATAAATCTATTGGAGTTGATTTATAATATATATACCCGTTTAATGGGTTTTGTTACAATATTTGAAATAAATGTTATTATTTCTGAGAAGGAGTCACTGCACATAAGCTATACGCTCTCAGTGCGGTGCTACTTGTTGGACACTAAAACAAATAATTCTACTTGCCTAAGTTACTTATTACTACAGATTACGTACAATTCGGGTGAGATTACAATCTCTAAATAAACACAAAAATTACACGTACGAATTTTTTAGGGTTAATTTTACTGGGAAACTACAAACCAGCCTAACAAAGGGTTAGAACATCTGGTTATTACAACGGACAGGATACTACGGTATTTGAGAATAATATAGCAGTAGTAAATATACTGCGTTGTCCAGATAGGAAAAATACCACCGTCTGACGACTTATAGCCGTATCGCTATAAGTACTACGTTATGTTTCACGGAGTGTTCCTACCTAGAAGTTAATTACCGCGGCCTACCATAGCCAACGTGCCTATTAACCACTTTACAACACAAATATACTGCCTACACACTAATTACTTTCGGAAAGCACTGTACACTAAACCCTAAATTAGGTACAAGTACTTGTATAACAAATAACCAGCAGTTAAATATACTTGAACAGCTAAAAGAACCACGGTTTATGCTGGAGTGACCGGAGCACAAAATCACCAGTCTTTACCTACGCCGAGCAGCCCTGATGTAGTACCGGGGTTAATTATAACGGTATGTATAAAAAGCACAATTACTGTAGGAATAAACTTGGGGGTATGAATGTTGCGAATAATCGCATAAACTCTGAATAATAAATATTACGCTATGCGTACAGACTACTCAAACAAAATACAGACTAAACGCTGGCAGACTACTATCAAGCCTAAACAAACTACAGTATATGCAGTCTCCGAAATATTTAGTTAGTATGCGTTCTAACCTAGTAGTACGACTTATTCTTTCGGGGGGGTTTACCTTACAACTCAAGATGCCCCTACGTTCCTAACTAGCACTTTATCGGACGTATACTCTACACACACGGCAGTCCCTTCAGACCTAACAACAGCCAGACAACAATCCGGCCTACAAATTATCCGAATAAGAAATATTACGCTACCCATACAGACTACACAAACAAAATACAGACCAAACGCTAGCAGACTACTATCAAGCCTAAATAAACTACAGTATATGCAGTCTCCGAAATAGTTAGTTAGTATGCGTTCTAACCGAGTAGTACAACTTATTCTTTCAGGGGGATTTACCTTACAACTCAAGATGCCCCTACGTTCCTAACTAGCACTTTATCAGACAGATGCACTACACACACTGCAATCTCTTCAGACTTAACAACAGTCAGACAACAATCCAGCCTACAAATTATCTATACAATCTGCGCAGGCTTACACGTCTTCTGCTCAATATTAACTTACAAGTAAATAAAACTGACAGAAATAGGCCTAAGTAAAATCCCCATAAAAACCAGGCGTCCCCGATTTAATATCAAGACCTACCGGTATATAATTATCAAAATCGAATAATACTGATGTACCTGTACAGTAAGTAAGTACCGGTTCGGGCAGTTGGGCCTACAGGCCTACAGCAGTACATGTTACCGTTCAACCGGTACTTTCGACTTTATTGCTTACGCCGCAATAAAGAAACTATAACTGTTATTGTTTGCGCTTTTAGACCTTTAGCAGTTTAACCCGCTAATTTATATGTCTTTTAGTTTGTAAATCGACTTTAGCCTATGACAAGTATTAGATACACTACATTAGCCGAAGCCAGCCGATGCGCGATCATTCACCCGCTGGATATACCCGGGAGACTGGATTCGGATGCTTTGACCTTATTGCGGTGTAGGCCTACTGTACTATTCGATTGATCGTTAATATATAATCTCTGACAAATATTATTCACTTTCGAGAAATATTAGCAGTTCCTTTAGGATGTGGCGCTCTAAATATGTAAACAGAGTTATGACTTATACTAAACACAACGGGATGGCTTAGGATTTACACATAAGGCGCATTCTTTAGGAGATGCTTTGTTATCAGTCAAGCTCATACACACTACCGCACAATACTGCACGCTGATCTGCCAATCTTCACTGATTTTTATCATATATAAAGAGAATAGCAACCGACATTTCTAGGGCCTATGAAATAGCATTCAACTCACTACAAACCAATATAATGTAAGTCGCAATTGCTATATGTAACCGGTCTCTCTAACCTTTAGTGTATCAAGAAGATTGGGATTTTATGATCATTTATCGATATTCTCCGAATATAACAATATTCAATCAACTGATACAATTAATAACCAACAGTAAATAGCAGTAAAATAATGCGGTAAAAGGTTTGACAATATGAGTTTGAGTTTGTGTCGTTTGAGTTGGCCTGATAACAGTTATGTGTCCCTATAATTAAAGCCGTTCTAATGTTGGCTAAAGTCTGAAACACAGAATCATTCCACAGCCGATGTTCTGGCATCTGGAAAACCAACACTGAACTCGCCCAGCAAGATTTGCAGAGTTATCTCCACACATAAAATGAAAAACGCCCTGATTGGCTGCTAAGCCGAACAACGAACCCATAGGGCCAACGGCCGTTTCCATGTCAGCAAACCAGCTGGTAGATGTCGTAATCTGAGTCATCAAGGCTACACTGTGCTAAGAGGATTTTGGTGTATTGCGGCATTAGTAGCTTGTTATGTCCGCCAAAGTACACATACAGAAAAAATGACTTTTATGTCCGCTAAAACACCTACACGGTACTTTGCGGGCAAAGGGACTGATTATATCCGCAAAAGCTTTTACAGTAGGTTTTTAGAATATTTGAGCGCATTGGGGGAAACTGGATTGCGGAGCAAAAGGGCCAGTTATATCCCACAAAAGCTTTTACATGTTGTGAGAAGTTGGCTTTCTGAGTCCAGTGGAATCTGCCAATTTCCGTGTGCTGCATCGAATACTGTGAAACATTTCGAGGAAGCCGGAATATTAGCAATTACACTGCGTGGAGAAGGTGTGGGAGACTGTGGACGTTTAACCTGGTTATTAACCTGGTTATTAAGGTGTTCTCCATGTTCTGAGATGCTTTGTCAGTGGAATTATCTGGATAGATTTTGTTTGGAAAATTATGCCTCACTGATGCCCAGACTATGCATCACTGAGGCCCAGACTATGCCTCACTGAGGCCCAGGCTATGCCTCACTGAGGCCCAGGCTATGCCTCCCTGTTAGTGTCGGCACCTACCTACCGGTACTACTGTAGTTTACAGTTATCACTTTTACATATATCTTAATAATTCTTCAATTTAATTTTTGTAATTACTATCCTGCATTCTTTGCTTCTTTTTATGGTTTGTTTATCCCTGATGATGGCTACTGTGTAGTTGAAACGTTGGAAATTATATAATACTGTAATGTAATATATTAATATTGCGGAATAATTTAAATATGTAATTATTTTCAGTATGTTTACTACTCACCTTTCTGAGCCGTCTTCACCTTCGCTCAAAAAATAATGGGGGTGTGCAGTAATATAAAAATAAAGGTTTTCAGGATTTAAACACTGTACCCAGGGAAACACAGCTCCATCGTCAGCTGTGTACTTTTGAATCCCTATCCCTATTTACTGTAAATACAGCATTGCACGAATTGACCAATATTACAGGAAACTACTACTACTACAGCATTCTTAAAAATGCAGCTGCAATGCAGCATGCCGATCCTAGTAGTAGTACTACTACTAGGATCGGCAGGCTGCATTGCAGCTGCATTTTTAAGAATGCTGTGCCGGCTTATCGACAAAATTGCACCACCACAACTCCCTATCACCAATGACATTTGCTAGATCATCCGCATCTTCAAGGCCAGTGTCCTTTAAGATGCGTCTCAAGAAAGTCATGGGCTGTCCACCATGCTTATTCACTCCATGAGGCTGCCAAAGTACAAGATTATGCACTGGCTGGTCTTCACGGCGAAAGCAATGTCCTGCAAAGCGGAGGCAATTTTGTTCTAGTGTCAAGCTTGGGGGAACCAATGAGACACTCTCTGGAGTTAATAAAAAGACCAACACTAGAAGCAGCATGTTCTAATGAGCTGAAGTGATTCTGAGAGTACTCCTAAGTCATCAGCAAAGTCTAGATCAGTTAGGTACTTCACAGGATTCCCGCGACTTCTGGAGCCATTAGGTGGAGTTATCATCACCCCATCATCATTATGATGACCTAAGGACATGCGTAGAACATAGTCAACAACAATTATGAACAAGAATGGTGCAAGTGTGTCTCCCTAGAGGACGCCCCATAACACTTCAAATTTTTTTGTGTCACCGTCAACAGTAGACACAAATGTTGTCGAACCATCGTATACTGATCTGATTGCTGCAATAATTTCATCAGGAATCCCATTTAATGAAAGTATGCTGAACATACGCGAGCGAGAGACTGAATCAAACGCCTTGAAGAAGTCAACAAAGATAACAGCCAGATGCCTGTCTTTCTTTTTTGATAACTCTTCAATTATCCTTCTAAGTGCCAGAGAGTTCCGTTATCCTTCTAGAGTGTTAGGTTGCCCTTCTTGGGAACTGGCACCAACTTATTTGTTTTCATTTCTTGTGGGACTCTTGTTGTACGGTACATGTCTACTATGATGGGATAGATGAGCTTTAAACACTCAGGTATTTTAAAGACCTTAGGGGGAAAACCATCTACTCCACTGGCACGATTGGTCTTAATGATCTTTGCAGCAGCTTCTGCAAAGGAGATATCACCAATGGGAATATCTGGGAGTATAGACTCAGACACTTTTACTTCTATAAAGTTATCAGGCAATACCCTGTCATTATTGAGGAGCTTTTCAAAGTGGGCCTTCCAACCATTGAGGCGATCGGCTGGTGATTCAGCCTTAAACTTGGTGGTTGGTTGGCTTTTTTGACCAGCAAGCAAGTTGATAGATCTCCATGCCTGGTATGATTGCCTGCTGTCGTCAGCATCATTGATGGCATCAACCTGTTGGTTTATTAGCTCCTGTAAATTAACAGAGTACTGCCTGTTCAGGGACCTAGATGCAGCCTTAACTGCATTCTTGGCCGCTGTAGTCTGTTTGAGTCGGGACTCTTTCTGCGCCTTGTAGAGGTCATTTCGGCACTTCTGAATTTTGTTGTCAGTCCAGGGGGCCCGTTTCCTGTTTCGAGGGTATACAGGAACTGTTTCTGCAGCTGCTAACTTAACTGCCTCTGTGAAGGCAGTATAGCCCTCACAGTGATCTGCCGCCTCAGAGGCAAGAACCTCATACCTGTTGCTCAACTGTAGTGTGAAGCTGGATCTCACACTTGGCTGTTGCAACAGAGAGGACCAGTCATGCCGCGGCAAGGCAGATTTCGTTGTTCTGCTAGCACGCAGACTGAGTCTTACCTTGTCCACAATAAGGCAGTGATCACTGGCGAAGGGTCGTGCATTATGCATTAAATGCATTACAGTCTTGTATAGAGCTCCTGTATTTCCTACGAAACAGGATATGGTCTATCTAGGACTGGTGACCACTGGGTCCACTATGAGTCCATAGCTTTCCAGTTCGCTTCTTGAACTGGGTTCCAGCCGAAAACAATCCATTTCCAGAGATAAAATCCTGAAGATGGACGGAATTTTGGTTAACACTATTGCTATAGACACAGGGCGATGTAGGTGATTGATGCAGACTTGCATTAAAGTCTCCCAGGAATGTTAAGAATGCGTGCTGATCCACTCCATCAGTAGGTGCTTCTAGATTCTGGTAGAAATTTCTACCTCCTCTACAGGGGTAACACTAGTTGGAGAATAGCACACAATCAGAACCACCTTAGGAAACTTCTTAGCCAGTCTTCCAGAACATGAGAAGTGGCAACGGATGATGCGGTTAGAGATTTGGTCTATTTTGTCCAATGCTGCATGTGCAGTCTGATTCATCAATAGACCAATTCCACCATTGCCACTATCATCTGCTGAAGCGAGGGCGAGTCGCCAACCGACCCCCATGTCCTTAATCAGAACCTCATCAGTCTGTCCAGTCTGCATTCGGTGCTCTTGAACACCCACTGCACTAAGAGAAAGCTTATCTGCCAAGGCAGTCAGCTCACCTTGTCGCATTGGGGACCCGAGTGTTAGGGTGTTTACTGAGGCTAGTCTAGTGACTTTGGCCAATGGCTTTGTTGGTCGGGGTGGAACATGAGAGTAGCCTCCAACTCCAGAATCCCTCTCCCCCTCACAATCTGGCCTCCCTGGTGACCCAGGGTTTGGGCCAGAAAGGTCATCAGGAAAGGGACTCAAAAAATTGTTTGCCGTTCTCTCTCCATTAGGGGGTGAGATCAGGTCAGGAGATAACTGACGCCTGTGAGGCCGATTGTGTCCAGTCATTCCACTGGCCTCTAGTGGCTGGACCTCCGCATTACTAATGTAATCCATAGTGGGGGTTAAGGGTGCTTATTTGCCGAGTCAGCTCTCGGGGCAAATACCACACCCTGGTTTGCCATTCCACAGGGTGGGTGTCGCAGTGGAGTCAGATATGAGGCCCATCACCCATATCTACTCTCGCGCACATGACCCACCATTGTCTGTGCAGCTCATCTGCTGGGTCATGCCCTGAACCCCTGCTGCCAGGTGCAGGTCGCAGTGAAGTGCACTCAGAGTGAACATGCGAACACTCTACTCCTGACCAGCCATTGGTAGATTACCATCTGCCTGGTCAGGCCATATACCCCTGCAGCCAAGTATATGGGTCCTTAATCTAGGACCAAGGGCGTCCTTATCCCAGAACGAAGGGGTTCCTAGTTACAGGACCAGATTTTCCCTAGTAAGAGGGTCTATGCAGCTACAGGTGGCACCTCCTTTATGCTGCATGGAGGTGGCAAGTTTTCTTGATCAATGACCTAGAATACCTGACCTGTCCTTACAGGAAACGCAAAAGAATAGGTAGGCCTACTGAAATACAGAAATAAAAGAAATCAGACAGATAGTAGATAGATGAAACCCAAAACTGATACCACTACCACTAAAGCCCAAACCAACCGCCTAAGTACATGCAACCAAAATAAGAAAGAACCAAAAGTAAGAATAATAAGGACCAAAATTGTTTACTACTATATCTACAGTAACCTGCTTAACAAATACAGTAACTCTATAATGGCTGTATTGCACAGTCTAATAATACAATATGTTATTATATAATGGTATGAATACAGCAGTAAAAAGCAACCCAAAGACCATACAGACACCCCAGATGATAGAATAATGATACCCAGTAGAAACTCCCAGAACCGGAGAAATGGAAGCCACTAGCTTTCAATAGGCTAAAAGAGGCTGATTCAAGGACTGCTCAAGAATTATATATGAACAAGATGGTTACAGTACAACCTAACTGACTGGCGAAATATAAAAATAATGCAGTGTAAACAAATGAGAAGGCTATCAAAAATCCTCCTATCAAAAATGAAACCTACTGTACCTACAGTATAAATAAACATTATAATAACTGCAGGAGTAAACTATATCCAATATATTACAGTAGAATGAATTCACATTAAGGATATCCTATATTTACTGTACGTAGTTAGTGTACCTCCACGTCGGGGCGTCAGATAATGTCAGATCATGTTTGGTTCTACATCTACAGTCCTACAGTAGCTGTTGGGCAGTCAGACACATTACACGTGGGATAATGAGCTGCAACCAGAGCAGCAGCTGGAAGAAGTATTCCATACAGTAACGCTCGAAATGTGGTTGCAACGTGGTTATATAATTATGTGTATTATATTGCCGGCGTCATGTCGCAGCCATTTATCTCTCAGAGTCACAGACTGTTCCTCATGGCGAAAACAATTTGCACGCGAAAGAAGCTTAGGAAACAAATGAGACCCCCCAATGATGTACAGTATACTGTACATACAGTACAGTAGGAAGGCCCTACTGTATGGTTTGATGTGTGATAAATGAGCTAAATGTTGTATAATAAGATGACGATGAAAGAAACGTAAAGAAATATCTCCCAAAGGCCGAAGTTATGAATCGGCTAAATAGTGTCTTTATGTTTATTTTGGATAGAACAGATTGGTCTAGAGGTGACATTCCTGGGTTTCCTAAGTATCAGGTCTAAATTGTTCGATCTCTAGATGAGGCAGCACTGTTTGGTCACAGTGCTTTGAATGCTAGACAGCCTAGCCGAACCCAGACTCATGTATGTCAGGGCCTGTTCTGTTTGCTTTGTACATTTCGCCTATATAACTAAATTTTATTTATAAGCATGATGCCTCTAAATTTCAATATCTTTTAAAATATATAATAAACTTCATTTTTTTATATAACTTGGGTTCTGTAAACTCCCCTCGATAGATTCATATCAACTCCACTCCACACCGCAATGTATATTAGTCATTACCCTATATGCAGACATCACATGACGACAACAAATTGGAATTTCAAATATTTATTAATATAAATCCTTTCCTCTTTGTTAGTTTACCTAAACCAATATAGACAATGCAACATCTTGTATCCAAGGCACCGTTTTAGTAGGAGAGTTTGTGTTGGTCTATCAGTCCGTTACTTTATTTCATAAAATAAACCAATTATTTATTCATATAAACTGATCCCTTTGTTAACATTGAGCTACTTTGCTTCTACTAAGCATACAGCAGACAGTATCTAATGTATTTGTAGGTCTGTACTCCTTGAGTTATATAGGGTGTGTTTGTGTCATTAAAGTCATTCACAGAAGATTTTATTTTCGTTTGTGTAAAAAATTATTTATCACAACTCTACAATGTCAAAGACAACTCTCCTACTCTTAGCTCTGGCAGCTTATTTAGCTGTGGAGTGCAATGGAATCAACAACGAGGACTCCAACAAATTAGTTGAAAGAGACACTGTAAGTTTGTTCTCAAAGCAGATTTGTCATATGTTTAGCTGTATAACAATAATGTTTGTAAAACCCCAGTAGGTCTAACTACTCTTAGAACTAACTACAGTATTATTGTTAAAGTACTGTCCTCTGAACCATCTCTGTGTACCAACTCCTCTGTGAGCTTCCATACCCTCTTTGTTTACCAACTCCTCTCTGAGCTTCCATACCCTCTCTGTGTACCAACTCCTCTCTGAGCTTCCATACCCTCCCTTTGTACGAATTCCTATCTGGCCTCCGTACCATCTCTGTGTATCAACTCCTCTCTGAGCTTCCATCTCTGTGTACCAACTCCTCTCTGAGCTTCCATTACCCTCTCTGAGTAGGCCTACGAATTCCTATCTGGCCTCCGTACCATCTCTGTGTATCAACTCCTCTCTGAGCTTCCATACCCTCTCTGTGTACCAACTCCTCTCTGAGCTTCCATACCCTCTCTGAGTAGGCCTACGAATTCCAATCTGGCCTCCGTACCATCTCTGTGTACCAACTCCTCTCTGAGCTTCCATACCCTCTCTGTGTACCAACTCCTCTCTGAGCTTCCATACCCTCTCTGTGTACGAATTCCTATCTGTCCTCCGTACCATCTCTGTGTACCAACTCCTCTCTGAGCTTCCATACCCTCTCTGTGTACCAACTCCTCTCTGAGCTTCCATACCCTCTCTGTGTACCAACTCCTCTCTGAGCTTCCATACCCTCTCTGTGTACCAACTCCTCTCTGAGCTTCCATACCCTCTCTGTGTACGAATTCCTATCTGTCCTCCGTACCATCTCTGTGTACCAACTCCTCTCTGAGCTTCCATACCCTCTTTGTGTACCAACTCCTCTTTGAGCTTCCATACCCTCTCCTCTCTGTGTACGATTTCCTATCTGGCCTCCGTACCATCTTTGTGTACCAACTCCTCTCTGAGCTTCCATACCCTCTTTGTTTACCAACGCATCTCTGAGCTTCCATACCCCCTCTGAATACGAATTCCTATCTGGCCTCCATACCCTCTCTGTTGACCAACTCCTCTCTGAGCTTCCATACCCTCTCTGTGTACCAACTCCTCTCTGAGCTTCCATACCCTCTCAGTGTACCAACTCCTCTCTGAGCTTCTTGATGAAAAAACAGCACGTCGTAATCCACCATGGCCAAATTTATAAACTGAATTTGAAGGCAATTCTTCAGGAGAGATATGAAAATCATTATTCGAATGATTTTTGAATTTATTGTACCACGCCGTTCCACATACAGATCTTGTAGCCGCTGAATCAATAATTGCCGACCTTTCAGAAATTATTTTGTCATTTGTGAAGGTAACATATGCATTTTCAATATGAAAAATATCCTCTGTATTTTCATTAATATCATGCATTCCTGGACTATAAATAGTGCTCAAATTGATATACTCACTTCTCTCTCCCTTGGCATTGCAATTATTAATAAATGGTATATACTGAAACATCCCAAACAATTCATGGGTGTATTCATACGTCTGTAAATTGGGTTAGGTTCCCTGGAAAAATTTGACGGTCCAGCATATTTGTTGAAACCGGGCCTACCAAACACATTATAACTTTGACGGATAGGGTTCCTTTAAAAACGTTTCACACCCCGTTGGGTAGCTATAAAAGCACATTCTAAAGCATATTATCTTTATCTGACAAATCCTGTGTTCGCGGTATTTCAACTTTTCATAACGCGAGTTGAATATTTTTCGGATTTATTTATAATGAATATTCCAATATCAGTACTGGGTGCGGGAACATGGAATTTGGGTATTTTCAATGGACTGGGGTGATTCACAGGCGAATATTGGGGCGACTTACGGCGTACGGGACTCATATCAGATATTTAAGGGCCAAGGGTGGGAGGCAAAATCAAGCAGTACTCAGGTTTACCTGAATACTATTAGGCCTAGCCAACTTCCTGCTGCCTGTAGAGGTGGATTTGGTAACTTGCTAGGCCTAGGGACAAGGTCTGCCCTTAGCGGTCCCTGGCCAACAACAGTTATTACGAGCCTGAAAAAGGACTCGGAAAGTCTGCTGATTGTGTTGGGGATTCGCAACAGGAACCGACAGACAGATCCTTAGCGGTCCCTGGTCACCGGCAGTTATTATGAGCCTGAATAAGGACTCGGAAAGCTTGCTGACTGCACCGGGGACTTGCGACGGATCGACCGACTGACTAAACGGAGGAAGGGTTTGACGAGGACTGCCTTCCTGGAGTGGGTTCCACGACCGGCGTTAGTACGAGCCTGAATAAGGACTTGGAAAACTACCAACAGTTGGGACTCACGACGGGCTGACAGACCGCTTGCCAAGCCGTACCGCTTTCCTGATGACCAATCCCTTCGGGGTTTGGGAAGGGTGGGACGGACACGCAACGGGGTTGAAAGACAACGGACTGGACTTTACTGGCCTACCGACTGTTCGGAGCAGCTTCTCGGCTACCGAAGCGACTACGTGCCTGAAAAGGATTCGGAAAGCTTAGGTGGTTGGGTCCCTGTGATGAACCGACAGACCCCTAGCCAAGCCGTACCGCTTTCCTGATAACTGATCCCTTTGGGGTTCGGGAAGGGTGGGACGGACACCAACCGGGTCTACCGACTTGACCGACCCTTAGCCAAGCCGTACCGCTTTCCTGATGACCGATCCCTTCGGGGTTTGGGAAGGGTGGGACGGACACGCAACAGGGTCGACCGACACCGACACTACGGTACCGAGACTAGGATCAAGGGAAAATGGGGAACATTAGTTAGGTTAAAATCTAAAGCGAACAGTTGGTAATTAAATAATGTACTGTAGGAATTTATACTATCGTATATTATTGTGAATATTTGGTGTATATTGATGTGGGGAAGCCCAACTTATTCTCAATCAAGATTCAACTACAGTAAAGGTTTCTGATCTACAAGCGTATAGACGTGTGCCCAGGTAGCACAAATACGTAAATTTACGGTAAATTTACGTTCATTATTCGTCCAGACGTTCTGGATTCATGTTCATATGACGTTGTATTTCTCCCATAAGATGCTATTGATGCTAAACGTTCAATAGTTCAAAGTTGGCCGTCAGACGTACCGTAATATGAACGGGCAATTGAACGTAAAAGAGACCACAGGCAATCTATGTTCAAATGACGTGTTCACTAGACGTTCATTTCTGGTGTGTTATAGGTCCATATTAGGTTGAATAAATGTAAAAATTTAACGTGAGACCAACCAATCACTGTTTGTTGGTGCATGTTCTGTGTAGAGAGGGGAGGGGGGGGGGGGTTAGCCTACCTTATCCAATCCCTACACCCTATCCTACGGCCCTACACCTACAATACCCTATACATTTAGAGAAGGAAGCATCAGAGTATATATGAAATTATTTAATCTATAGTGATATAAGAGAATCCATGATATATTATGGTGATGATCCACAAATTCGCATTGGATTAGTTAGATTTCTGTATTTTATCTTATTTCCAGCCAAAATAGATTATTCATATTGATGAATCTTAAAAAAATAAATTAATTTTATGACCTTATAATTGATATTTGAAATTTTGTATCTATGCAATAAGGCAAAAATACATACAAAAAGCAATTGAAACGTAAGAAAGGTTTATATAATATGATAAATTTGTAAAATAAAAAATAATGTTTTGCGATTAAAAAAATTACCCTACGCATGATAGAAGTTTGAACATTCCAACGCCCATATATCCGATTTATCTCAACAAAATGTAATGGTATCACGAACAAGTTTGAACATGCCATTGACATAACAAGTTAAAGTAAATTATGTTTGAACGTTCATAAATGTTCAAACAACGTACATATTATTTAGGTACAAAGAAATGAACTCATAACTGGACGCAATTTGAACGTTCAATATTCGTTTGTTTTGGTACATATGTGGCTGGCCACGAGAAAAGGGACCTTATGTCACCGGAGGTCGATTTTGAGTTATTAGGCCTATGAGATGCAGAATTTTCCAGAGATTTTAACAAAAAAAACGGTGTCTCAATATCTATTTCCAAAAAAAAGTTATATCGATTTATGTGAAGTTGAATCGGGTAGCAAAAAATTTTTTATTAATAGCGGTTATAATAAGCGATTATTTAAAAAAATGGAAAATATTAATAATATCATAGCAATTCTTACTATATAGTTAGGCAACTCAATGTTATTCGGCTTTTTATACAACTTTTAACACTTTGAAACTATTAATATTGTTCATGAACTATTTTAAAAAAAATTTTGCAAAATTTTCAAAAAAACATGTAACCAAAAAATTTTTTTTTTAATTTAAAATTTTTTCAAAAAGATAAATTTTTTTAACAAAATTTAAATTTATTTGTATTTTGAATTCTTTATTGGGATTACAAAAATTAAGAACTAACGAAGATAAATTAAGAAAATGACAGTCATATTACATTTAAAAAATAACTGTAGGCCTACAGTACCTATTACAGTATTACAATTTCAATTTATTACAGTCCTAAATTCAGACATGAAAACCCTAAGACAGTGTTGTATACAACACTGCAACATCTTATATTGCTTCCTGTAATTAGTTATTTCCTAGGTATATTGAATATCAGAACCAATTTGAATTTCCCGCATCGTTTTATACATTTCTAAATTGATAATCCAATTAAATTTGTTCAAAAATAGAGGGAAACTTTAAACGCGATTATCTCAGAATCAGGTTTTGCGACATAAGGTCCCTTTTCTCGTGGCCAGCCACATATTCAATTTCTTTAAAGTTAGGACGTTAAATTACCTACTGTGAACGTCACAATTTGGTAAATTACTCACAACGTCAGCAATTTTTAGCTATTTTGAACAATATTTCATTGATGTTCAGATTCGCATAAAAAAAGTACCAAATATGAACGTTCAATTTCTTTCGTGGACGTCCTGTGCTACCTGGGTGTGCTTTGAGTTTGACAAGGCAATCCGTTCCTTTCACATGCAACAAGAATTGAAAATTCTATCTAGTAAAAATAAAAAAGCATTATTTAAATACGCTAAGAGCCGTACAACAAATCGTAGCTCTATAGCCCCCTTAAAGAAAAAGAATGGTTCCCTAGCAACCACTGACAAAGAAAAATTTGATTGTCTGATAACTCAATACTCATTTGTCGGTAATGTAGATAATGGTGAATTTCCTGTATTTAACCAGCAAACTGACGAAACTTTTGACATTCATTGCATTTCTGAATCTAAAGTTATTGATATCCTTGCTAAATTACAGTATAAATTTGGAGATACGCCAGACGGCATTCCTGTTGCTACCTTAAAAATATTTAGATTTGAATTATGTTATCCATTGTGCATATTATTTAATGAATCGCTCTTAACTGGTGCATTACCGAAGTGTTGGAAACAGGCCGATATTACATCTGTCTACAAAAAAGGCGATGCGTCCATTGGTGCTAATTATCGCCCTATTTCCATCACTTCTTCAGTCTGTCGTGTTCTAGTACAAATCATAGTTTATGAAATGTCGGGTTTTTTTAAAAGGCACAATTTAATAACAGATGAACAATACGGATTTATTAAGGGCCGTAGCACTACCACTCAACTTTTAGACTGCACCTATAATTGGGCAACTGCCCTTAATGCAAAATGTTTTACTGATGTAGTATACACAGACTATGCCAAGGCATTTGACTCTGTTGTGCCTCGTAAATTGTTATTTAAACTTAAATGTTATGGAATTACAGGTAATTTGCATCGCTGGTTTGCCAGCTATTTAACTGATCGTGTTCAGCGAGTGAAAATAGGTGAAAGCTTTTCTTATTTTCACAAAGTTATATCGGGTGTAGCACAGGGTTCGTGTGTCGGTCCCCTATTATTTATTATTTTCATTAATGATATGCCTACGCACCTTTCCGGTATTAATTCCAGGCTCTTTGCTGACGATGCCAAGATATTTTGTGCTTTTCGTATTATTGATAACCGTATATTACTGCAGAAAAATCTTGATATTTTTTCCAGTTGGTCTAGTGATTGGCAGTTGAATTTAGAAGAAACAAAATGTAAAAGCCTCACCCTTGGTAATGTAGCTATGCCTTCATCATATAGAATTAATGATACGCAACTTGCAAATGTTAATTCGTATCGCGATCTTGGAGTGATTGTGTATAAGGATCTTAAATTTACAGAACATGTAATGACTATTACATCCTCTGCTTATCGGTCTATAAATAAAATATTTCGATGATTTTCAACTTCTAAAGTTCAGGCATTATTATGTGCATATACAGCGTTTGTTAGACCCATTCTAGAGTACGCTAGCTGTGTCTGGAACCCATTTTATTCTGGCGCGCCATTTCTCGGCCTTACTGACAAAATTGAAGCGACTCAACGTTATTTCACCCGTAGACTATTCTATCGGTGTAAGTTGGATTGTGACATGTGTTATGTAGATAGGCTTTCATTTTTAAATTTGCAACCGCTGGAATTACGTAGGATCCATATTGATTTGGTGTACACTTATAAAATAATGCATAATCTTTTAGACCTTGATCCTGAAAAATACTTCCAGCGATCACTTTCAATTACTCGTGGCCACTCATATAAACTTCGAGGCACCGAGAATTAATCGGAAACTTAAGGTCCGATTATTTATAGCAGCAGTAGTTCCAGTACTCCTCTACGGGAGTCCATGCTGGGCTCTAACTGCTGAGGATCTCTGGATGACACATTCACAAGAATGCTACGCCGGGTTCATTGTGTCAAGTACAATGCACACATCTCCAACCAGACACTATATAACATTGGAGGTGTCTCATTGGTTCCCCCAAGCTTGTCACTAGAACAAAATCGGCTCCGCTTTGCAGGACATTGCTTTCGCCGTGAGGACCAGCCAGTGCATAATCTTGTACTTTGGCAGCCTCATGGAGTGAATAAGCATGGTGGACAGCCCATGACTTTCTTGAGACGCATCTTAAAAGACACTGGCCTTAAAGATGCGGATGATCTAGCAAATGTCATGGGTGATAGGGAGTTGTGGCGGTGCATTTTTGTTGACAAGCCGGCACAGCATTCTTAAAAATGCAGCTGCAATGCAGCATGCCGATCCTAGTAGTAGTATTCGAGGCATTAAATGTGCTACTAACCCAATATCGAATATGTTCTTTAATCGAGTTGTAAATATCTGGAATGACCTCACCGATGATATTGTTACCAGTATTTCTGTGGAGCAATTTAAACTAAAACTTATTGAATGCGATCTCACTAAATACTACAATTTTGATAGGAATTTGTAACTTGTTTCGTTGTAAATTTTTATTTCATTTAAATACTTTGTGCAATGCGTTGCATATTTTATATTAATTGATATTTACTTAAGCTAGAGAATCAGTCGCCTCGTTTACCGTGTTAACCTTTTTACTTTTGTCCTGGTCGGTACATTGTGCCTTTTATTGTGATTTTTAATGTTGTCTGTGCGCTACTCTAACTGGAGTTATCTCCGAATAATATATCTTATCTTATCTTATCTTAAACCTATTTCTGAAACTCTGATGACTAAATACTTAGGGCTGTAGATTGATTCTGACATGTCTTGGAAAACACACACTAACTATATAGTATATACACAAAAAAATATCAAAATTCATTGGAATATTTTACAAGTTACGTTATGTCCTTACGCGGCAAATATGGCGTATGCTTTACTTTACATTAATCCATCCTTACATCTTTTTTATGCTCTTATAGTTTGGGGTAACACATCATTCTTTCATTCACCCACTCAAGCTGTGTGTTAATAAAGTACTAAGAGATATATTTTCCGACTCCCGATCCTCAGCTACTCAACTTTACAAAGAACTATGGATTCTACCAATTGAAAAGTTATACATACAGCAAGTAGCTACGGTAATGTTTGATATATCCAACAATCCCGGCAATTCAAGTCTCTCTAATTTATTTTCAAAGGTCTCTGACATTCACCCATATAATACGAGAGCGACATGACAATATCGAAAAATTACTATCTCCCTAATGTCCGTCTCGTTGTCGCTCATCGCTCTTTACTATCTCCCTAATGTCCATCTCGTTGTCGCTCATCGCTCTTTACTATCTCCCTAATGTCCATCTCGTTGTCGCTCATCGCTCTTTACTATCTCCCTAATGTCCGTCTCGTTGTCGCTCGTCGCTCTTTACTATCTCCCTAATGTCCGTCTCGTTGTCGCTCATCGCTCTTTAATATCTCCCTAATGTCCGTCTTGTTGTTGCTCATCGCTCTTTACTATCTCCCTAATGTCCGTCTCGTTGTCGCTCATCGCTCTTTACTACCTCCCTAATGTCCGTCTCGTTGTTGCTCATCGCTCTTTACTATCTCCCTAATGTCCGTTTCGTTGTTGCTCATCGCTCTTTACTATCTCCCTAATGTCCGTCTCATTGTCGCTCATCGCTCTTTACTATTTCCCGAATGTCTGTCTCGTTGTCGCTCATCGCTCTTTACTATCTCCCTAATGTCTGTCTCGTTGTCGCTCATCGCTCTTTACTACCTCCCTAATGTCCGTCTCGTTGTCGCTCATCGCTCTTTACTATCTCCCTAATGTCTGTCTCGTTGTCGCTCATTGCTCTTTACTATTTCCCGAATGTCTGTCTCGTTGTCGCTCATCGCTCTTTACTATCTCACTAATGTCCGTCTCGTTGTTGCTCATCGCTCTTTACTATCTCCCTAATGTCCGTCTCGTTGTCGCTCATCGCTCTTTACTATCTCCCTAATGTCTGTCTCGTTGTCGCTCATCGCTCTTTACTACCTCCCTAATGTCCGTCCCGTTGTCGCTCATCGCTCTTTACTATCTCCCTAATGTCTGTCTTGCTGTCGCTCATCGCTCTTTACTATTTCCCGAATGTCTGTCTCGTTGTCGCTCATCGCTCTTTACTATCTCACTAATGTCCATCTCGTTGTTGCTCATCGCTCTTTACTATCTCCCTAATGTCCGTCTCGTTGTCGCTCATCGCTCTTTACTATCTCCCTAATGTCCGTCTCGTTGTCGCTCATCGCTCTTTACTATCTCCCTAATGTCCGTTTCGTTGTTGCTCATCGCTCTTTACTATCTCCCTAATGTCCGTCTCATTGTCGCTCATCGCTCTTTACTATTTCCCGAATGTCTGTCTCGTTGTCGCTCATCGCTCTTTACTATCTCCCTAATGTCTGTCTCGTTGTCGCTCATCGCTCTTTACTACCTCCCTAATGTCCGTCTCGTTGTCGCTCATCGCTCTTTACTATCTCCCTAATGTCTGTCTCGTTGTCGCTCATCGCTCTTTACTATTTCCCGAATGTCTGTCTCGTTGTCGCTCATCGCTCTTTACTATCTCACTAATGTCCGTCTCGTTGTTGCTCATCACTCTTTACTATCTCCCTAATGTCCGTCTCGTTGTCGCTCATCGCTCTTTACTATCTCACTAATGTCCGTCTCGTTGTTGCTCATCGCTCTTTACTATCTCCCTAATGTCCGTCTCGTTGTCGCTCATCGCTCTTTACTATCTCCCTAATGTCTGTCTCGTTGTCGCTCATCGCTCTTTACTATCTCCCTAATGTCCGTCTCGTTGTCGCTCATCGCTCTCTTTAATATTTCCCGAATGTCTGTCTCGTTGTCGCTCATCTCTCTTTACTATCTCCCTAATGTCCGTCTCGTTGTCGCTCATCACTCTTTACTATCTCCCTAATGTCTGTCTCGTTGTCGCTCATTGCTCTTTACTATCTCCCTAATGTCCGTCTCATTGTCGCTCATCGCTCTTTCAAATTTCAGGGTGTCAAAATCTGGAATGACCTTCCCGAAAATATTCGGGCTTCCAAATTGAAATATATATTTACAAAACTTTTAAAAAAATACCTTCTTGATATGCCTAATTCTTAAATACAATATTTATTTCTGATTATTTAGTGTTCCAGTTCAGTATTTTTCATTCGTATATATCAGTCAGTATATGTCAATTCAGTTCAATTTATACGCCTAATAAGTATTTACGGTACATATATATACAGTATATACACAGAATACATATATTTTGAATACAATTTGGTATCCTACATTCACGGTGGTTTTCGTCTTCGTTTTTATTATTTTTTCTCTATTTGCCTTCTATGCAATTTCTGTTTCGTGTTGATTGAGTTTGCCTCCTTTGTACAGTAAGTTGTCTTATAGATTTAACTTTATGGGTCAGTATGTATAAATATTTTCACTAATTTTATATGTTAAATTACTTATGGACGCGTCGCAGTCCAGCACACTATTTCGAGTATTTGCGTGATACCCACGAACTAGTGGCACAAGCTACTATGTGGAGCTCACACGAATTCGGATTCACACCATAAATATTGTAAATCAATCTATCTTGTGTTTGTTATTATGTTGGTGTTGGGTCTATCGCTCCTTATTATGTTGGAATGAAATAAAATCAATCAATCAAACAAAACAATCTACACTTTTGGGTTGCCCAGACCACCGCTATAAACATCTCCAACTCGACTATGGCGTAGCGGGATTCTGTTTCGTTCACAAACCAACTACAGCATTCAACGAGACGCAAATCTTCGCCATGGAGTTGGAGTGTACCCAAGGCCATGATTCCGGGATGCATCTATTTGGAGCAGAATTTTCTTAGTGGGGTCGAATGATGCTAGAAAAGGCCACGAAATCAGTCCGGCTTTAGTCGCAATGAATGCGCGTTCGTGGTCTGGAGTCCATATAAATGGAGACCTCGCGCTTAATAGGGGACGCAGTGGAGTTAAATGTGATACCAAGTCATGTGAGAAAGGGTCCAATTGTTCGACTAACCCAACAAAACTTCTTAAGTCTGTTATGTTAGTTGGACATGGAAAACTTGAGATCACTCGAAGTTTCATTGGATCTGGTTTTATTCCCGATTCTCCCACTAGAAATCCGGCATATTTAACTTCCGACTTAGCAAATTGTATCTTCTCTGGGTGAAGACACAATTTTTCCTCACGACAGCGTTGCAGTACAACCCTAATCTGGGAGATATGTTCTTCAAGATTGGCTCTGTAGATCAGTAGGTCATCAACCAACTTGACCACATTGGGAATACCCTGCAATGCGTTGTCTCCACTACGATTATTTTCATCGCCACTCGAGATGAGGCCCATTTCACTACGTCGATGTACGTAGCGCCCCATGGTGTGGTAAATGTTGTGAGAAGTTGGCTTTCTGAGTCCAGAGGAATCTGCCAATTTCCGTGTGCTGCATCGAATACTGTGAAACATTTCGAGGAAGCCGGAATATTAGCAATTACACTGCGTGGAGAAGGTGTGGGAGACTGTGGACGTTTAACCTGGTTATTAAACTGGTTATTAAGGTGTTCTCCATGTTCTGAGATGCTTTGTCAGTGGAAGTATCTGGATAGATTTTGTTTGAAAATTTATGCCTCACTGATGCCCAGACTATGCATCACTGAGGCCCAGACTATGCCTCACTGAGGCCCAGGCTATGCCTCACTGTTAGTGTCGGCACCTACCTACCGGTACTACTGTAGTTTACAGTTATCACTTTTACATATATTTTAATAATTCTTCAATTTAATTTTTGTAATTACTATCCTGCATTCTTTGCTTCTTTTTATGGTTTATTTATCCCTGATGATGGCTACTGTGTAGTTGAAACGTTGGAAATTATATAATACTGTAATGTAATATATTAATATAGCGGAATAATTGAAATATGTAATTATTTTCAGTATGTTTACTACTCACCTTTCTGAGCCGTCTTCACCTTCGCTCAAAAAATAATGGGGGTGTGCAGTAATATAAAAATAAAGGTTTTCAGGATTTAAACACTGTACCCAGGGAAACACAGCTCCATCGTCAGCTGTGTACTTTTGAATCCCTATCCCTATTTACTGTAAATACAGCATTGCACAAATTGACCAATATTACAGGAAACTACTACTACTAGGATCGGCAGGCTGCATTGCAGCTGCATTTTTAAGAATGCTGTGCCTGCTTATCGACAAAATTGCACCGCCACAACTCCCTATCACCCATGACATTTGCTAGATCATCCGCATCTTTAAGGCCAGTGTCCTTTAAGATGCGTCTCAAGAAAGTCATGGGCTGTCCACCATGCTTATTCACTCCATGAGGCTGCCAAAGTACAAGATTATGCACTGGCTGGTCCTCACGGCGAAAGCAATGTCCTGCAAAGCGGAGGCGATTTTGTTCTAGTGTCAAGCTTGGGGGAACCAATGAGACACCTCCAATGTTATATAGTGTCTGGTTGGAGATGTGTGCATTGTACTTGACACAATGAACCCGGCGTAGCATTCTTGTGAATGTGCCATCCAGAGATTTGGTGTCCTCAGCAGTTAGAGCCCAGCATGGACTCCCGTAGAGGAGTACTGGAACTACTGCTGCTCTAAATAATCGGGCCTTAAGTTTCCGATTAATTCTCGGTGACTTCCAAATCCTGGAAAGCCTATTCAAGGCTGCCCATGCCTTTCCCTTACGTATTCGAAGGTCCTCACCTGACTTCCGGATCCATGATCCCAGGTAACAGAAGTCGTCGACATGCTCAAGCATACCATCCTTTGAGCTTATGCTCATCCGATCAGAGACTTGCTGAGGACTTTCAAAGTTAACTGTCAGAATTTTGGTCTTTCTGGAGTTAATAAAAAGACCAACACTAGAAGCAGCATGTTCTAATGAGCTGAAGTGATTCTGAGAGTACTCCTAAGTCATCAGCAAAGTCTAGATCAGTTAGGTACTTGGCAGGATTTCCTCGACTTCTGGAGCCAGTAGGTGGAGTTATCGTCACCCCATCATCATTATGATGATCTAAGGACATGCGTAGAACATAGTCAACCGCAATAATGAACAAGAATGGTGCAAGTGTGTCTCCTTGGAGGACGCCCCATAACACTTCAAATGGTTCTGTGTCACCGTCAACAGTAGACACAAATGTTGTCGAACCATCGTATACTGATCTGATTGCTGCAATAATTTCATCAGGAATCCCATATAATGAAAGTATGCTGAACATACGTGAGCGAGTGACTGAATAAAAGGCCTTGAAGAAGTCAACAAAGATAACAGCCAGATGCCTGTCTTTCTTTTTTGATAATTCTTCAATTATCCTTCTAAGTGCCAAAATGGGCTCCATGGTCACACGACCTTTACGGAACTTATTCTGATTTCCATGGAGCAGTCTCTCAATGGGATCCCTGATGCGATTTAATAGAATCCTATTGTATAGCTTTGCAGCAATCGAGATCAATGAGATTCCCCGAAAAGAACCATAGAGTGTTAGGTTGCCCTTCTTGGGAACTGGCACCAACTTATTTGTTTTCATTTCTGGTGGGACTCTTGTTGTACGGTACATGTCTACTATGATGGGATAGATGAGCTTTAAACACTCAGGTATTTTAAAGACCTCAGGGGGAACACCATCTACTCCACTGGCACGATTGGTCTTAATGCTCTTTGCAGCAGCCTTCACTTCTGCAAAGGAGATATCGCCAATAGGAATATCTGGGAGTACAGACTCAGACACCTTTACTTCTATAAAGTTATCAGGCAATACCCTGTCATTATTGAGGAGCTTTTCAAAGTGGACTATCCAACCATTGAGGCGATCGGCTGCTGATTCAGCCTTAACCTTGGTGGTTGGTTGGCTTTTCCGCCCAGTAAGCAGATTGATCGATTTCCATGCCTGGGATGATTGCCTGCTGTCGTCAGCATCATTGATGGCATCAACCTGTTGGTTTATTAGCTCCTGTAAATTAACAGAGTACTGCCTGTTCAGGGACCTAGATGCAGCCTTAACTGCATTCTTGGCCGCTGTAGTCTGTTTGAGTCAGGACTCTTTATGCGCCTTATGAAGGTCATTTCGGCACTTTTGAATTTTGTTGTCAGTCCAGGGGGCCCTTTTCCTGTTTCGAGGGCATACAGGAACTGTTTCTGCAGCTGCTAACTTAACTGCTTCTGTAAAGACAGTATAGCCCTCACAGTGATCTGCCGCCTCAGAGGCAAGAGCCTCATACCTGTTGCTCAGCTGTAGTGTGAAGCTGGATCTCACACTTTGCTGTTGCAACAGAGAGGACCAGTCATGCCGCGGCAAGGCAGATTTCGTTGTTCTGCTAGCACGCAGACTAAGTCTTACCTTGGCCACAATAAGGCGATGATCACTGGAGAAGGGTCGAAGTGTAAATGCATTACAGTCTTGTATAGAGCTCCTGTATTTCCTACGAAACAGAATATGGTCTATCTGGGACTTGTGACCACTGGGTCCACTATGAGTCCATAGCTTTCCAGTTCGCTTCTTGAACTGGGTTCCAGCCGAAAACAATCCATTTCCCAGCTTCTCAGTGAGTTTCTCCCGATCCATGACATCATTCCACCATCACAGCTGGCATACCAAAAGAGGATTGGTTCTGATCTGATTATTGGAGCCCTGCTCGAATGTCTGGAGACACAACGCCGAAAGGGAGTCTCTGTCTACATCTGCCAGTTGGACGTTGAGGCAGCCTTCGATAATGTGGAGTACCTGACCCTCTTCAGCAAACTGCGACATCACATCAACCCCTTCATATGCCTCTCACTACTGGCATACTACAGATGCAGCATAGCATTCCTTAAATTCGGTTCAACAGTCTCCACTGACGGGATACCGCTCAAACGTGGCGTGAAGCAGGGTTCGCTGCTCTCCCCGTTACTCTTTAATTTTTACACAGGCGGAACTCTAGGGGCACTGGACAGTGCCGGTTTCGGACACAGCCTTGCAGATGGATGGCTGGGTTCAATTTGTTATGCAGATGATATTCTCCTCATTGGAAAATCCGCCCAGGAAATCGAGGACCAACTAATAATAGTGACCGAGAATCTAGCTAAAGTTCAACTAACCATCGAAGAAAGCAAGACACGTTGGATGTGTATATTGGGCTATGGTCGCCATGAGCGTGACATCACAACTTTCCTCAATGTCAATGGCCGCCTGGTGCCTTGCTGCCAATCAATTAAGTTTTTGGGCTTTAAACTTCACTTCAATCCCAGGGCTCTGTCCGACTGCATTCAAACCATTGCCTCCATTTCCGAATCTTTCCATAGAAACGACTGGACTGTGCGGTGGCTAAATACAGCGACCTTGAGTCATCTTTGGTCATCAATAGCAATCCCATGTATACTGTATAGCGTTAAATTCCTAGTTGGCTCATTGACAGACACCGAGTTGACTAAACTGGAAGTCTACTATAGGCGAATACTCCGTGGTTTGCTACATTTGGGTAACTATGCCGGCAATCAAATTGTCTACAAACTGATGAAATGTAACCCTATCACATCCGATGCATTTGCAGCATCGCTTGGGACAATTTTGCGAGTTCCGAGGTGTCCAAAGTCCAATCTCCACATCACCCTCAGTTTCTTAACCCAACTGAATTCCCAGACATCTAACAGTTTATACATAGGCCCCGGGTCGACTTGCAACAACTGCAGGCGTCTCTTCCCAATACCACCTATATCACCTCTGCTCAACTACGACTACAGTAAACCGGAGTTACTGTCAAGGTTTAAACCAGGGGCATTGACACCAGGTGAGACCGCCAACTACGAATTCATCCGGCAGTGCTATGACCATAGTGGCGCAACATTTGACCACAAACACACACGTATACTAGAATTTTTCGACATACCGCACTGATATCATCTGACATAACTTTCCGGTGGGTTCCTGAAATATTAAACCATACAATTACAACTGATTTATCTAATTACAACTTCAGTGTCTTACATATGATTTTATTTCGTATATTGAAAACTTATTGATATCTTACCATATTATATTGTATATATACTGTCAACACGTATTGTATATAGATATTGTGTATCGTTCGCTACCATTTTAAATTGTGTTGTGTGTGCATATTTCACTGATTGACCATTTTAAATTGTCGGCACAGACCGAATCTAATATATTGAATTGAATTGAATAAGGCGATGATCACTGGAGAAGGGTCGAAGTGTAAATGCATTACAGTCTTGTATAGAGCTCCTGTATTTCCTACGAAACAGAATATGGTCTATCTGGGACTTGTGACCACTGGGTCCACTATGAGTCCATAGCTTTCCAGTTCGCTTCTTGAACTGGGTTCCAGCCGAAAACAATCCATTTCCAGAGACAAAATCCTGAAGATGGACAGAATTTCGGTTAACACTATTGCTATAGACCCAGGGCGATGTAGGTGGTTGATGCAGACTTGCATTAAAGTCTCCCAGGAATGTTAAGAATGCATGCTGAACCACTCCATCAGTAGCTGCTTGTAGATTGTGGTAGAAATTTTCCACCTCCTCTACAGGGGCAACACTAGTTGGAGAGTAGCACACAATCAGAACCAACTTAGGAAACTTTTTAGCCAGTCTTCCAGAACATGAAAAGTGGCAACGGATGATGCGGTTAGAGATTTGGTCTATTTTGTCCAATGCTGCATGTGCAGTTGGATTCATCAATAGACCAATTCCACCATTGCCACTATCATCTGCTGACGCGAGGGCGAGTCGCCAACCGCCCCCCATGTCCTTAATCAGAACCTCATCAGTCTGTCCAGTCTGCATTCGGTGCTCTTGAACACCCACTGCGCTAAGAGAAAGCTTATCTGCCAAGGCAGTCAGCTCACCTTGTCGCATTGGGGACCCGAGTGTTAGGGTGTTTACTGAGGCTAGTCTAGTGACTTGCCTCAGATTCACCAATGGCTTTGTTGGTCGGGGTGGAACATGAGAGTAGCCTCCAACTCCAGAATCCCTCTCCCCATCACAATCTAGCCTCCCTGGTGACCCAGGGTTTGGGCCAGAAAGGTCATCAGGAAAGGGACTCAAAGAATTGTTGACTGCTCTCTCTCCAGTAGGGGGTGAGACAGGCAGCCGGTCAGGAGTTAACTGACGCCTGTGAGGCCGATTGTGTCCAGTAATTCCACTGGCCTCTAGTGGCCGGACCTCCGCATTGCTAATGTAATCCATAGTGGGGGTTGGGGGTGCTTTTATGCCGAGTCAGCTCTCGGGGCAAATACCACACCCTGGTTTGCCATTCCACAGGGTGGGTGTCGCAATGGAGTCAGATATGAGGCCCATCACCCATATCTACTCTGGCGCACATGACCCACCGTTGGCTGTTGCAGCTCATCTGCTGGGTCATGCCTTGTACCCTTGCTGCCAGGTGCAGGTCGCAGTGAAGTGCTCTCAGAGTGGACATGAGAACACTCTACTCCTGACCAGCCATTGGTAGATCACCATCTGCCTGGTCAGGCCATATACCCCTGCAGCCAAATATGTGGGTCCTTAATCCAGGACCAACGGCGTCCTTATCCCAGAACGAAGGAGGTCCTAGTTACAGGACCAGATTTCCCTAGTAAAAGGGGTCTATGCAGCTACAGGTGGCACCTCCTTTATGCTGCATGGAGGTGGCAAGTTTTCTTGATCAATGACCTAGAATACCTGACCTGACGACCATCTGGTACCGGTAGCGGTAGTCAGTTTAGGCATATTGTAGGCCTATGTATTGGTTGAGTGTTTTGATTATTGACAAAAATTTCATTTTTTTTCAAATTAGGATCTGGTTACGGTTAGTTGGTCATGCCTCAACCATATACAGTACATGCTCAAATATAATTTATTAAATTTAGCGGGATTTTGGACATTTATTGCCATAGGCCAAGGTCAGTTACCAGTAATTAGGCTAGGCCTATAAGCTATAACTTCACTTTAGATTGCCAGTATTACTTTAGGGTTAGAGTTACCCTTGGGCCATGGCATACCGGTAGTTTTAGTTAGGGTTGAGGCTTGACTCTAACTCTAAAAACTAACTCTAACCAAAACACTAAACGAAAATGCTCATAAAACAGTGGGATTATAGGCCTAATCTTTGAGGCCGCCACTACTGTAACCTGCAGGTTATATGTCATTTCATAAATCAAATATTATTATACAGTAGGGCTTAAACAGGATAGGCCTATTTTCATTTATAGAATCAAGTGATGCCTATAGCTATAAAGTGGATCGATTTACATTTAAGGAAACTGTTGGTCTCAATGTAGATACATCTGACTTTGAGGAAGTAGATTTTTTCAATATATTTTTGCCAATTGCATTATTCGAGAGTTTGGCTGTATGGACTAATAAACGAGCGGAAATAGATTTCAAAAAATTTGGAGAATCAGACTTAGCTGCAGGAAAGACGCCGAAGAAGTGGAAAGCAACTAATGCAGATGAAATACGGAAGTTTGTTGGGCTCACATTATTGATGGGGATAATTTGTAAACCAAGTATTAGATCGTATTGGGAATGTGATACAACTGCAATGATGGCAACGCCATTTTTTACAAGAGCGGATTCCATTTCACGTGATCGTTATCTCATCTTGCTAAAGTATATTCGGTTTTCCGATCCAGGGAATTATGAACCAATGAAGCGCGATACTCGAGTTAATGATTTCTTCGCGATTGTAAATTCTATTTGCTCCTGCTACACCCCAGATGAGAACCTGTCCGTCGACGATGCACTTCTTCTTCACAAAGGTCGCTTGAGTTTCAAGCAGTATATCAAAACCAAGCGCGCTCGGTTTGGAATTAAGTCATTCATTTTATGCGATGCAAATGGCTTCTTAATTCGTGCTCGATGTTACTACGGGAGTGAGTCCGCTTTACCACAGGTAGAAGCTGATCCAAAACTTTCAAAGAGCGAGAACGTTGTAGCGTTACTATTAGAGGAATCTGATATGTTCGGGAAGGGGTATACAGTTAATGTTGATAACTGGTACTATAGTGTACGATTAGCCCGCTTTCTCCTTACCAAGGAAACTGGTTCGAGAGGAACTATTCGAGTAGATCGTGGTATACCACAAGAACTGAAAGAGTTTAAACAAACTCCGATCTCTTCAAAGTTTAGTTATTGTGGCAATAAGTTATTGGCTGTGAAATTTACAGACAAGAGGGATGTGTACATGGTTTCAACGGTTGATGATTCGTCAATGGTAACAAAGACCAGGTATGCAAAGAAGACTGGAGATCCAACAGAATTCGAGAAACCAACTGTAATAAATAACTATAACAAGTTTATGGGAGGTGTCGATATACAAGACTCAATTATAAAGTCATTCAATCCAGTTCGAAAATCGCATGCGTGGTTTAAGAAAGTTGGAATAAACCTGATTGCTAGGTTGGTGGTAAACTCATTCTTGATCTATAAAAGGAAGAATAACGGAAACCCTAAAGGAAAGCTACAGTTACTTCCCTTTCTGAAGAAAGTTATAACAATTCTGACAAATATGAAGTCAGATGGTCCGAAGCATAGTCGGAAACGGTTGAAGCTTATCGATTCAGCATCAACATCATCAAAGCCCGTGCACGCCGTCACGTTCATCCCCCCAACGGATAAAGCCGCGAAACCACGTCGTCGATGCCGAGTTTGCTACGCGAATGGCAGGCGTATTCGGCTGACCCGCTTCCATTGCCCAATGTGCCCTTCAAAGCCAAACGTATGCCATGGGTGTATCGCCAAGTGGGACCACAAATGAACAATAATAATATAATTATAATTTCTATATAATTTCAATAAGAATAAATGGAAATTGTAAGTGCATCTACCATTATGTTTTTTGTAGTTTTTTTGGTTGGTTGGCATACCTTCTCAATTTTTGGCAGACAAACTGACAGAAAGGCGGACAAAGATATATTGTAGATTTCGTCAAACGTAAAAACTGACATCAGAAATGAAATCACCGTCCAAGAAAACCCCCATAGCCCAAATTTGAGGTTGATCGTATGCTTTCTTAGTTTTTGACAGACAAACTGACAGACAGACGGACAAACAGACAGTGTAGATTTCGTTAAACGTAAAAATTGACATCAGAAATGAAATCACCGTCCAAGAAAACCCCATAGCCAAAATTTCCGGTTGATCGTATGCTTTCTTAATTTTTGACAGACAGACTGACAGAAAGACGGACAAACAGACAGTGTAGATTTCGTTAAACGTAAAAATTGACATCAGAAATGAAATCACCGTCCAAGAAAACCCCATAGCCAAAATTTCCGGTTGATCGTATGCTTTCTTAATTTTTGACAGACAAACTGACAGAAAGACGGACAAACAGACAAACAGACAGTGTATATTTCGATAAACGGAAAAACTGACATCAAAAATGGAATCACCGATCTTTAAAACCCCCTAAGCGAAAATGTCAGGATGATTTAATTTGTAAAAATTTTCAGCGCATTACTATATGTTATTTGGGAATATTTAGTACCTAAAGGGTTAATGTAAGTTTGTTAGTTATTTTAAATGTAGTTTTATGCGATTTCATAGATATTGTAAGTGGTGACAAGTTGAGATAAATTCATAAAAGTTATAAAATAATTGAGTTGAGATAATGTCTGGGAGACCTCTGGTGACCAAAAAAGAAAGGGTAACAACAGTTACGAGCTTTCACCCGACAGGGCTTGATGAATGGCTTGAGAAGCCCTGTCGGGTGAAAGCTCGTAACTGTTGTTACCCTTTCTTTTTTGGTCACCTGAGGTCTCCCAGACATTATCTCAACTCAATTATGATTACTACGGTGACGAGAGCGCGACAATTTCTTAAAAGTTATAAAAATATTTCCTAACAGGTTACAGAGCTGGAAGAACAAAATACAGAGTTGGAGGGAAATATTACTCGGTTGAATGACCAAGTAGAAGGTTTAAATACAAACCTAACTAACCAAGTCGATGAGCTAAATAACGATGTTAGTTTCTTAACCAGTAATTATTTGTAACATAATTATTTGTTAAATTTAACTTCATACGATTTCATAGATATTGTAAGCGAGTTGAATTAATAAAAAGTTATAAAAATATTTCCTAACAGGTTACAGATTTGGAACAACAGAATATAGAGTTGGAAGGAAATATTACTCGGTTGAGTGACCAAGTAAAAGATTTAAATACAAACCTAACTAACCAAGTCGATGTAAATAATGAGCTAAAGAACGATGTTAGTTTCTTAACCAGTAATTATTTGTAACATAATTATTTGCCGTGTTGAAGTCCTTCTGTTTTATTATTATGTTTTTATTTATTTGTATGGAATTAATTTCGCACTACCAAATCGCCAGGGCGACATATTTCCTAACTTTATATCGCAGTGCGACATTATTTCTCAGTATGTCCCTACGCCATATATTTACTATGTATTTCAGTATATCCAGTATGTCACCGCGTCATTATTAGGTTGTTCTAGAAAGTTTAAGTGCAAAACTACGAATAATTCTACCACATAAATCTTTTACGGCCCTCGTTCTATTATTTCACTAAACAAAATCACTCGTGCCGTAACGCTATAATGTGCTATTTTATTAGCAACGACGTAATATAGTTAGTATTTAATTGCTCTAAATGTTGGGTCGAAATGCCGGCGTTTAATGATTTCCCTAGAGAACTCCAACCCAACCACTGATCAGATGTGGGCAGAGGATTTACAGAATTTATAATAAACAATTTCAATTAATAATATTTCCTAACAGGTTAAAGAGTTGGAAGATTAGTATTACAGAGTTGAAGAACAGAGTTTACAGGGTTAAAACTGTATCAAGCTAATAGCGCCTATCCTAAATAAAAATGATGGGGTGAAGATTCAACAAAGAGTTGATGGATCTGTTGACTTCTATCGTAACTGGGATGAATATGTTGAAGGATTTGGCGACCCGAATACCAACTTTTGGTTGGGGTTGGAGATGATCCACAAGCTGAGTGAAGGCGGGGTGAAGTTGAGAGTCGATTTGTGGTTCACTGGAGAGGGGTGGGATGTGGGTGGGGTGGATTACACCAACGAACACAAATACGCGGAATACAACAACTTCTCTATCGGATCAGCTGCAACTAATTATCGCCTACATGTATCCGGTTACCATGGTACTGCTGGTGACTCATTGGAGCATCACAACGGTCTCCCATTCACTACCAAGGACCGCGATAATGACGGTGGCGCTCCAACTGCGCCGTAGAGCTATACTGGGGCGTGGTGGCACGACAGACTGCGCGGACAGTAACTTGAACGGAGAATATGGTGCGGGGGATCTGAAAGGACCTTATTGGTATTCATTTTACTGCAGAGGAATCCGGCTTCTCGAGTTGAAATGAAGATTTGGATTTAGTAAAACTGTAAGTTTTATATAAAATTACTAAATAATTCCAATAGAGTTGCGTTGGAAACTAACTTTTACATTTAATTACAAATAATATAAAAAATTAATTATAAAAAATAATAATAAACAATATTATAATATAATATAAATATAAATAAAATATATAATAATATATTTGGCTGAAAAGTTAATAATAATAATTACTAATAATGAGTTCCGGAATAAATATCGTTTTTTACTATAAAATTATTTACTTTAACGTTTTTATTATTTATTTTGCAGTTTGAATTCCCAATAAGTTTTAGAAGAGACTGAATCTTGGCTATTCTGCTATATGTTACCAGTTTATATGTGTGATGGTTATGGGTTATTGGTTTATGTTTGGTTAATATTTACAATATATTAATAAATTATAGTTGCAATAACTTAACTTTATTTACTTAACTTGCTGTTAGACCAGGAGGGGCCGGTTGCATATAAATCAACCTTAGCTAAGGTGCACCTTAACTCATAAGTGTTGCCTTAAATATTTCAACATCCGTATCAGTTGTCTGCCTAATATTACC
>JAUCBJ010009150.1:0-13679 GCA_032718475.1 Nemertoderma westbladi
TTACGCAGGGTCTGTAAGGGTCCGTAAGTCGTTCTCAACATTATTGTGGGAATCTGGCAAGCCCAAGTTCGCACGGCGTGGGTTCGTGGATGCCATAGCACGCGTCCCGACCTGGAGAAAACAATTAAGTGAAAATACAAATGAACAGTGACAAGTTATTTAAAAATCTCATATAATTAAATATCAATTAAACATCAATAAACACAAACACATATTTAATAATAAACAAACACACCAACACTTATATAATGTAGGAATGAATAATTACCCGTTGTAACAATAATTGCAAGCCAGACGTCCCAACACTTTAATAAATAATTCATTGCGAACGACTTGCTGGTAATGTTGTGAATAAACAGTAAATCTAAACTCTAAATAATCAATTGTAATTAAACTTTAAACCAAAGCGATTTTAAATAAGAAACTTTGTTAAACGTAACTTATAATATATTCAGCTACTGAGGAGGCAGCGCTTATTATATATTGGTGTTGGTGTCTGTAATACAAAGCGAACAAATGTCTGGCCATTGACCTTGTGTCTTTGTGTGAAGCCGCGCTATCCAATAATAAGACGGTATAACAATTATTGGTTGTTCAAGCAAAGGCAATGTATACGTTAATGTATAATAATATGTTGCTTGGCGTGGGTGGCTGAGGCCTTGGCCTTGGTTGGTTAGTTTCCAGGGTGATATGTTCTAGAATATTAAATTATTTACCTTGAGTGAACCAAACCAACCACCCACACAATGCTGAAGCACAGCGCATTGTATCCCAGCCGTCCAGCCCAGCCCGGCTGGCGCCTCCTACAATACAATGCAAGCAGCTCAGCTCAATATTGCTTGAAAATTCTCTTGTAAATATTTTCCAACTCAATAAATAATTACACTTGAAATGCACTATAGAGGGGTGGGGAGGTGTTAGCGATGTCGCCCGGTGATTCTGAGCGTTTTTGGTGATCATTTGCTTAAAATATATTTTTTATGCTCTATCTCGTGGTGTCGGTTAGAACGCGCGAAAATGAAAATCGATGGTCAATTTTGAAAAAAATCGGAAGTTATTTCGGTAAATTGCGGCTAATTTTGGGAAGGGCTTTTGTGTTGGCAATTTATTATTTAATACAGTTGAATATTTGGCTGAATTGAAGTTCATTAACCCGGGTAATTAAATTGAAATAACAAGTTATTTTGCAAAATTATGGCTAATTTTGGGAAGGGCTTTTGTGTTGGCAATTTATTATTTAATACAGTTGAATATTTGGCTGAATTGAAGTTCATTAACCCGGGTAATTAAATTGAAATAACAAGTTATTTTGCAAAATTATGGCTAATTTTGGGAAGGGCTTTTGGAATGGCATTGAAATTGAAATGAAAGGTGTTCTTAGGAGAATTTGAATTAATAACTAGTGCCCTACATAACAGCGCAGTGCACTTAATAACGAGTGCCCTACATAACGGCGCAGTGCACTTTATAACGGCGCAGTGCACTTCATAAAGGTGTAGTGCACTTCATAAAGGTGTTAGTAGTGCACTTCATAACGATGCAGTGCACTTAATGTTATATGCTATATTTCATGTTATATGCTATAGTACATGCTCTGCGATATGCTATATGGTATGGTATATGCTATGCTATATGCGATATGCTATAAGCTATATGTTATATGTTATGCTATAGTACATGCTATGCTATATGCTATGCTATATGCTATGCTATATGCTATGCTATTTGCTAGGCTATATGCTATGCTATATGTTATAGGCTATGCTATATGCTATATGTCATATGTTATATGTTATGCTATATGCAATGTCATGCTATATGTTATGGTATATGCCACGTTATGATATATGCTATGCTATGCTATATGTCATATGCTATATGTTAAATGTTATGCTATATGCCATGTTATGTTATATGCTATAGTACATGCTAAGCTATATGCTCTATGCTATGCTATATGCAATATATCATATGCTATGCTATGTTATGCTATATGCCATATGCTATGATACATCCTATGCTATATGCAATATATCATATGATATGCTATGTTATGCTATATGCTATGGTACATCCTATGCTATATGCTATGCTATGCTATATGCTATGCTATATGCTATGCTATATGATATGATATATGCTATGCTATATGTTATATACTATATGTTATATGTTATGCTATATGCCACGTTATGCATGCTATGCTATGCTATGCTATGTTATGCTATGCTATCATATGTTATGTTGTTCTATGCTATGCTATGCTATGCTATGCTATGTTATGCTATGCTATGCTATGCTATGCTATGCTCATGCTATGCTAAATGCTATGATATGCTATGATATGCTTGCTATGCTATGCTATGCTATGCTATGCTATGCTATGTCAATATGCATATGCTATGCTATGCATATTGCTATGCTATGCTATGCTCATGCTATGCTATGTCTATGCTATGCTAAGTTGACAGCTTTGACATGTCATTTTGCAAAATGTCATCTTTCAATTGACATTTTGACATGTCATTTTGCCAAATGTCATTTTCAAGTTGACATTTTGACATGTCATTTTGCCAAAATGTCACTTTCGAATTGACATTTTGACATGTCATTTTGCCAAAATGTCAATGTGTCAATATGTCACTTTCAAATTGACAGTTTGACATGTCATTTTGTCAAAATGTCACTTTCGAATTGACATTTTGACATGTCATTTTGCCAAAATGTCACTTTCGAATTGACATTTTGACATGTCATTTTGCCAAAATGTCAATGAGTCAATATGTCACTTTCAAATTGACAGTTTGACATGTTATTTTGTCAAAATGTCAATGTGTCAATATGTCACTTTCAAATTGACAGTTTGACATGTCATTTTGTAAAATGTCACTTTCAAATTGACATTTTGACATGTCATTTTGCCAAAATGTCATTTTCAAGTTGACATTTTGACATGTCATTTGCCAAAATGTCAATGTGTCAATATGTCACATTCAAATTGACAGTTTGACATGTCATTTTGTAAAATGTCACTTTCAAATTGACATTTTGACATGTCATTTTGCCAAAATGTCATTTTCAAGTTGACATTTTGACATGTCATTTGCCAAAATGTCAATATGTCAATATGCCACTTTCAAATTGACAGTTTGACATGTCATTTTGTCAAAATGTCACTTTCAAATTGACAGTTTGACATGTCATTTTGTCAAAATGTCACTTTCAAATTGACATTTTGACATGTCATTTTGCCAAATGTCATTTTCAAGTTGACATTTTGACATGTAATTTTGCCAAAATGTCACTTTCGAATTGACATTTTGACATGTCATTTTGCCAAAATGTCAATGTGTCAATATGTCACTTTCAAATTGACAGTTTGACATGTCATTTTGTCAAAATGTCACTTTCAAATTGACATTTTGACATGTCATTTTGCCAAAATGTCACTTTCAAATTGACATTTTGACATGTCATTTTGTCAAAATGTCACTTTCAAATTGACATTTTGACATGTCATTTTGCCAAATGTCATTTCAAGTTGACATGTATTTTGCCAAAATGTCACTTTCGAATTGACATTTTGACATGTCATTTTGCCAAAATGTCAATGAGTCAATATGTCACTTTCAAATTGACAGTTTGACATGTTATTTTGTCAAAATGTCAATGTGTCAATATGTCACTTTCAAATTGACAGTTTGACATGTCATTTTGTAAAATGTCACTTTCAAATTGACATTTTGACATGTCATTTTGCCAAAATGTCATTTTCAAGTTGACATTTTGACATGTCATTTGCCAAAATGTCAATGTGTCAATATGTCACATTCAAATTGACAGTTTGACATGTCATTTTGTAAAATGTCACTTTCAAATTGACATTTTGACATGTCATTTTGCCAAAATGTCATTTTCAAGTTGACATTTTGACATGTCATTTGCCAAAATGTCAATATGTCAATATGCCACTTTCAAATTGACAGTTTGACATGTCATTTTGTCAAAATGTCACTTTCAAATTGACAGTTTGACATGTCATTTTGTCAAAATGTCACTTTCAAATTGACATTTTGACATGTCATTTTGCCAAATGTCATTTTCAAGTTGACATTTTGACATGTAATTTTGCCAAAATGTCACTTTCGAATTGACATTTTGACATGTCATTTTGCCAAAATGTCAATGTGTCAATATGTCACTTTCAAATTGACAGTTTGACATGTCATTTTGTCAAAATGTCACTTTCAAATTGACATTTTGACATGTCATTTTGCCAAAATGTAACTTTCAAATTGACAGTTTGACATGTCATTTTGTCAAAATGTCACTTTCAAATTGACATTTTGACATGTCATTTTGCCAAATGTCATTTTCAAGTTGACATTTTGACATGTAATTTTGCCAAAATGTCACTTTCGAATTGACATTTTCACATGTCATTTTGCCAAAATGTCAATGTGTCAATATGTCACTTTCAAATTGACAGTTTGACATGTCATTTTGTCAAAATGTCATTTTCAAATTGACATTTTGACATGTCATATTTTATGAGATTTAAGGTATTTTTTCTTGAAAAAGCGAACATCACTTTTCTGAGTCCGTTTCTGTGACATTTAAAGAAAAGTTAACTTGTGATACTTCTTTTAGTGTTAAATTAACAGCAGATTCCAAATACAGTAACCGTTTTTACATATGATTTGTAGTTCTCGCGATATTTGGGTTCAAACGCAACGTTTTTTGATATTTTACGAAATTTAAGGTATTTTTTCTTGAAAAAGCATACATAACTATTCCCAGTCCGTTTCTGTAACATTTAGAGAAAAGTTAACTTGTGATACTTCTTTTAGTGTTAAATTAACCGCAGATTCCAAATACAGTAACCGTTTTTACATATGATTTGTAGTTCTCGCGATATTTGGGTTCAAACACAACGTTTTTTGATATTTTACGAAATTTAAGGTATTTTTTCTTGAAAAAGCATACATAACTATTCCCAGTCCGTTTCTGTAACATTTAGAGAAAAGTTAACTTGTGATACTTCTTTTAGTGTTAAATTAACAGCAGATTCCAAATACAGTAACCGTTTTTACATATGATTTGTAGTTCTCGCGATATTTGGGTTCAAACACAACGTTTTTTGATATTTTACGAAATTTAAGGTATTTTTTCTTGAAAAAGCATACATAACTATTCCCAGTCCGTTTCTGTAACATTTAGAGAAAAGTTAACTTGTGATACTTCTTTTAGTGTTAAATTAACAGCAGATTCCAAATACAGTAACCGTTTTTACATATGATTTGTAGTTCTCGCGATATTTGGGTTCAAACACAACGTTTTTTGATATTTTACGAAATTTAAGGTATTTTTTCTTGAAAAATCATACATAACTATTCCCAGTCCGTTTCTGTAACATTTAGAGAAAAGTTCACTTGTGATACTTCTTTTAGTGTTAAATTAACAGCAGATTCCAAATACAGTAACCGTTTTTACATATGATTTGTAGTTCTCGCGATATTTGGGTTCAAACGCAACGTTTTTTGATATTTTACGAAATTTAAGGTATTTTTTCTTGAAAAATCATACATAACTATTCCCAGTCCGTTTCTGTAACATTTAGAGAAAAGTTCACTTGTGATACTTCTTTTAGTGTTAAATTAACAGCAGATTCCAAATACAGTAACCGTTTTTACATATGATTTGTAGTTCTCGCGATATTTGGGTTCAAACACAACGTTTTTTGATATTTTACGAAATTTAAGGTATTTTTTATTGAAAAAGCAGACATAACTATTCCCAGTCCGTTTCTGTAACATTTAGAGAAAAGGTAACTTGTGATACTTCTTTTAGTGTTAAATTAACAGCAGATTCCAAATTCAGTAACCGTTTTTACATATGATTTGTAGTTCTCGCGATATTTGGGTTCAAACACAACGTTTTTTGATATTTTACGAAATTTAAGGTATTTTTTATTGAAAAAGCAGACATAACTATTCCCAGTCCGTTTCTGTAACATTTAGAGAAAAGGTAACTTGTGATACTTCTTTTAGTGTTAAATTAACAGCAGATTCCAAATACAGTAACCGTTTTTACATATGATTTGTAGTTCTCGCGATATTTGGGTTCAAACGCAACGTTTTTTGATATTTTACGAAATTTAAGGTATTTTTTATTGAAAAAGCAGACATAACTATTCCCAGTCCGTTTCTGTAACATTTAGAGAAAAGTTCACTTGTGATACTTCTTTTAGTGTTAAATTAACAGCAGATTCCAAATACAGTAACCGTTTTTACATATGATTTGTAGTTCTCGCGATATTTGGGTTCAAACACAACGTTTTTTGATATTTTACGAAATTTAAGGTATTTTTTATTGAAAAAGCAGACATAACTATTCCCAGTCCGTTTCTGTAACATTTAGAGAAAAGTTCACTTGTGATACTTCTTTTAGTGTTAAATTAACAGCAGATTCCAAATACAGTAACCGTTTTTACATATGATTTGTAGTTCTCGCGATATTTGGGTTCAAACACAACGTTTTTTGATATTTTACGAAATTTAAGGTATTTTTTCTTGAAAAAGCAGACATAACTATTCCCAGTCCGTTTCTGTAACATTTAGAGAAAAGTTCACTTGTGATACTTCTTTTAGTGTTAAATTAACAGCAGATTCCAAATACAGTAACCGTTTTTACATATGATTTGTAGTTCTCGCGATATTTGGGTTCAAACACAACGTTTTTTGATATTTTACGAAATTTAAGGTATTTTTTCTTGAAAAAGCAGACATAACTATTCCCAGTCCGTTTCTGTAACATTTAGAGAAAAGTTAACTTGTGATACTTCTTTTAGTGTTAAATTAACCGCAGATTCCAAATACAGTAACCGTTTTTACATATGATTTGTAGTTCTCGCGATATTTGGGTTCAAACACAACGTTTTTTGATATTTTACGAAATTTAAGGTATTTTTTCTTGAAAAAGCAGACATAACTATTCCCAGTCCGTTTCTGTAACATTTAGAGAAAAGTTCACTTGTGATACTTCTTTTAGTGTTAAATTAACAGCAGATTCCAAATACAGTAACCGTTTTTACATATGATTTGTAGTTCTCGCGATATTTGGGTTCAAACACAACGTTTTTTGATATTTTACGAAATTTAAGGTATTTTTTCTTGAAAAAGCAGACATAACTATTCCCAGTCCGTTTCTGTAACATTTAGAGAAAAGTTAACTTGTGATACTTCTTTTAGTGTTAAATTAACAGCAGATTCCAAATACAGTAACCGTTTTTACTTAAATTGTAGATTTTGCAACAAAAATTAAAAAAAAATACGATTTGAGGGAATCACAACAAAACTTTTTAAGTTTAAAACAACCGGTTATGTTAAACATAACGGTAACGTATAACGGCATAACGGTACCAAAAATAACTTCATTTTAATAACAAAATAAACGGATAAACAGATGAGTAACCAGAACCCGGTAGCACAAACATACAGATCAGTAACAGCAGTATCAACACCAGATTAGCACAAGACTTAATAAGTAAAATGAAAGCCGACTTCCACCACTGGGTACGAACCTATTGCTTAACGAAATGTCCCTATTTATAATCGAATATGGTGCGAGCCACAAAGTCTGTGAGCCATAGCATATAGTTGAATGTAGAGCATGCATGGGCCATTGTCAGTCCGTTGAATTGAGATTTAGATGGAAAATCATATCATTAGCCAAAATGGAGCCTTCGCAAAACGTTTATCTAATGAACAATGTCTATTATTTGGCCTAGCTAGTACAACTGTATGCCACCGTTCACGGACCCCGCCAACCCACCGAGTCCCTACAGATCTCCCTTGGGTTCCTCTTGGCCCTCGAAGTATCGTATCTTATCCTTGGGATTGGGGATTATGGTAGCGCTGCCCGGCTTCCAGTCGATCGGACAGACGTCCCCGTGCTGGTCCGTGTACTGGAAGGCCTGCACGAGACGCAGGGTCTGTAAGGGTCCGTAAGTCGTTCTCAACATTATTGTGGGAATCTGGGAAGCCCAAGTTCGCACGGCGTGGGTTCGTGGATGCCATAGCACGCGTCCCGACCTGGAGAAAACAATTAAGTGAAAATACAAATGAACAGTGACAAGTTATTTAAAAATCTCATATAATTAAATATCAATTAAACATCAATAAACACAAACACATATTTAATAATAAACAAACACACCAACACTTATATAATGTAGGAATGAATAATTACCCGTTGTAACAATAATTGCAAGCCAGACGTCCCAACACTTTAATAAATAATTCATTGCGAACGACTTGCTGGTAATGTTGTGAATAAACAGTAAATCTAAACTCTAAATAATCAATTGTAATTAAACTTTAAACCAAAGCGATTTTAAATAAGAAACTTTGTTAAACGTAACTTATAATATATTCAGCTACTGAGGAGGCAGCGCTTATTATATATTGGTGTTGGTGTCTGTAATACAAAGCGAACAAATGTCTGGCCATTGACCTTGTGTCTTTGTGTGAAGCCGCGCTATCCAATAATAAGACGGTATAACAATTATTGGTTGTTCAAGCAAAGGCAATGTATACGTTAATGTATAATAATATGTTGCTTGGCGTGGGTGGCTGAGGCCTTGGCCTTGGTTGGTTAGTTTCCAGGGTGATATGTTCTAGAATATTAAATTATTTACCTTGAGTGAACCAAACCAACCACCCACACAATGCTGAAGCACAGCGCATTGTATCCCAGCCGTCCAGCCCAGCCCGGCTGGCGCCTCCTACAACACAATGCAAGCAGCTCAGCTCAATATTGCTTGAAAATTCTCTTGTAAATATTTTCCAACTCAATAAATAATTACACTTGAAATGCACTATAGAGGGGTGGGGAGGTGTTAGCGATGTCGCCCGGTGATTCTGAGCGTTTTTGGTGATCATTTGCTTAAAATATATTTTTTATGCTCTATCTCGTGGTGTCGGTTAGAACGCGCGAAAATGAAAATCGATGCTCATTTTTGAAAAAAATCGGAAGTTATTTCGGTAAATTATGGCTAATTTTGGGAAGGGCTTTTGTGTTGGCAATTTATTATTTAATACAGTTGAATATTTGGCTGAATTGAAGTTCATTAACCCGGGTAATTAAATTGAAATAACAAGTTATTTTGCAAAATTATGGCTAATTTTGGGAAGGGCTTTTGGAATGGCATTGAAATTGAAATGAAAGGTGTTCTTAGGAGAATTTGAATTAATAACTAGTGCCCTACATAACAGCGCAGTGCACTTAATAACGAGTGCCCTACATAACGGCGCAGTGCACTTTATAACGGCGCAGTGCACTTCATAAAGGTGTAGTGCACTTCATAAAGGTGTTAGTAGTGCACTTCATAACGATGCAGTGCACTTAATGTTATATGCTATATTTCATGTTATATGCTATAGTACATGCTCTGCGATATGCTATATGGTATGGTATATGCTATGCTATATGCGATATGCTATAAGCTATATGTTATATGTTATGCTATAGTACATGCTATGCTATATGCTATGCTATATGCTATGCTATTTGCTAGGCTATATGCTATGCTATATGTTATAGGCTATGCTATATGCTATATGTCATATGTTATATGTTATGCTATATGCAATGTCATGCTATATGTTATGGTATATGCCACGTTATGATATATGCTATGCTATGCTATATGTCATATGCTATATGTTAAATGTTATGCTATATGCCATGTTATGTTATATGCTATAGTACATGCTAAGCTATATGCTCTATGCTCATGCTATATGCAATATATCATATGCTATGCTATGTTATGCTATATGCCATATGCTATGATACATCCTATGCTATATGCAATATATCATATGATATGCTATGTTATGCTATATGCTATGGTACATCCTATGCTATATGCTATGCTATGCTATATGCTATGCTATATGCTATGCTATATGATATGATATATGCTATGCTATATGTTATATACTATATGTTATATGTTATGCTATATGCCACGTTATGCATGCTATGCTATGCTATGCTATGCTTATGCTATGCTATCATATGTTATGTTGTTCTATGCTATGCTATGCTATGCTATGTTATGCTATGCTATGCTATGCTATCATGTCATTTTGCCAAAATGTCATTTTCAAGTTGACATTTTGACATGTCATTTGCCAAAATGTCAATATGTCAATATGCCACTTTCAAATTGACAGTTTGACATGTCATTTTGTCAAAATGTCACTTACAAATTGACAGTTTGACATGTCATTTTGTCAAAATGTCACTTTCAAATTGACATTTTGACATGTCATTTTGCCAAATGTCATTTTCAAGTTGACATTTTGACATGTCATTTTGCCAAAATGTCTATGTGTCAATATGTCACTTTCAAATTGACATTTTGACATGTCAATTTGCCAAAATGTCACTTTCGAATTGACATTTTGACATGTTATTTCGCCAAAATGTCACATTCGAATTGACATTTTGACATGTCATTTTGCCAAAATGTCAATGAGTCAATATGTCACTTTCAAATTGACAGTTTGACATGTTATTTTGTCAAAATGTCAATGTGTCAATATGTCACTTTCAAATTGACAGTTTGACATGTCATTTTGTAAAATGTCACTTTCAAATTGACATTTTGACATGTCATTTTGCCAAAATGTCATTTTCAAGTTGACATTTTGACATGTCATTTGCCAAAATGTCAATGTGTCAATATGTCACATTCAAATTGACAGTTTGACATGTCATTTTGTAAAATGTCACTTTCAAATTGACATTTTGACATGTCATTTTGCCAAAATGTCATTTTCAAGTTGACATTTTGACATGTCATTTGCCAAAATGTCAATATGTCAATATGCCACTTTCAAATTGACAGTTTGACATGTCATTTTGTCAAAATGTCACTTTCAAATTGACAGTTTGACATGTCATTTTGTCAAAATGTCACTTTCAAATTGACATTTTGACATGTCATTTTGCCAAATGTCATTTTCAAGTTGACATTTTGACATGTAATTTTGCCAAAATGTCACTTTCGAATTGACATTTTGACATGTCATTTTGCCAAAATGTCAATGTGTCAATATGTCACTTTCAAATTGACAGTTTGACATGTCATTTTGTCAAAATGTCACTTTCAAATTGACATTTTGACATGTCATTTTGCCAAAATGTCACTTTCAAATTGACATTTTGACATGTCATTTTGTCAAAATGTCACTTTCAAATTGACATTTTGACATGTCATTTTGCCAAATGTCATTTTCAAGTTGACATTTTGACATGTAATTTTGCCAAAATGTCACTTTCGAATTGACATTTTCACATGTCATTTTGCCAAAATGTCAATGTGTCAATATGTCACTTTCAAATTGACAGTTTGACATGTCATTTTGTCAAAATGTCATTTTCAAATTGACATTTTGACATGTCATATTTTATGAGATTTAAGGTATTTTTTCTTGAAAAAGCGAACATAACTTTTCTAAGTCCGTTTCTGTGACATTTAGAGAAAAGTTAACTTGTGATACTTCTTTTAGTGTTAAATTAACAGCAGATTCCAAATACAGTAACCGTTTTTACATATGATTTGTAGTTCTCGCGATATTTGGGTTCAAACACAACGTTTTTTGATATTTTACGAAATTTAAGGTATTTTTTCTTGAAAAAGCAGACATAACTATTCCCAGTCCGTTTCTGTAACATTTAGAGAAAAGTTAACTTGTGATACTTCTTTTAGTGTTAAATTAACCGCAGATTCCAAATACAGTAACCGTTTTTACATATGATTTGTAGTTCTCGCGATATTTGGGTTCAAACACAACGTTTTTTGATATTTTACGAAATTTAAGGTATTTTTTCTTGAAAAAGCAGACATAACTATTCCCAGTCCGTTTCTGTAACATTTAGAGAAAAGTTAACTTGTGATACTTCTTTTAGTGTTAAATTAACCGCAGATTCCAAATACAGTAACCGTTTTTACTTAAATTGTAGATTTTGCAACAAAAATTAAAAAAAAATACGATTTGAGGGAATCACAACAAAACTTTTTAAGTTTAAAACAACCGGTTATGTTAAACATAACGGTAACTGTTACACGGCATAACGGTACCAAAAATAACTTCATTTTAATAACAAAATAAACGGATAAACAGATGAGTAACCAGAACCCGGTAGCACAAACATACAGATCAGTAACAGCAGTATCAACACCAGATTAGCACAAGACTTAATAAGTAAAATGAAAGCCGACTTCCACCACTGGGTACGAACCTATTGCTTAACGAAATGTCCCTATTTATAATCGAATATGGTGCGAGCCACAAAGTCTGTGAGCCATAGCATATAGTTGAATGTAGAGCATGCATGGGCCATTGTTAGTCCGTTGAATTGAGATTTAGAGGGAAAATCATATCATTAGCCAAAATGGAGCCTTCGCAAAACGTTTATCTAATGAACAATGTCTATTATTTGGCCTAGCTAGTACAACTGTATGCCACCGTTCACGGACCCCGCCAACCCACCGAGTCCCTACAGATCTCCCTTGGGTTCCTCTTGGCCCTCGAAGTATCGTATCTTATCCTTGGGATTGGGGATTATGGTAGCGCTGCCCGGCTTCCAGTCGATCGGACAGACGTCCCCGTGCTGGTCCGTGTACTGGAAGGCCTGCACGAGACGCAGGGTCTGTAAGGGTCCGTAAGTCGTTCTCAACATTATTGTGGGAATCTGGGAAGCCCAAGTTCGCACGGCGTGGGTTCGTGGATGCCATAGCACGCGTCCCGACCTGGAGAAAACAATTAAGTGAAAATACAAATGAACAGTGACAAGTTATTTAAAAATCTCATATAATTAAATATCAATTAAACATCAATAAACACAAACACATATTTAATAATAAACAAACACACCAACACTTATATAATGTTGGAATGAATAATTACCCGTTGTAACAATAATTGCAAGCCAGACGTCCCAACACTTTAATAAATAATTCATTGCGAACGACTTGCTGGTAATGTTGTGAATAAACAGTAAATCTAACCTCTAAATAATCAATTGTAATTAAACTTTAAACCAAAGCGATTTTAAATAAGAAACTTTGTTAAACGTAACTTATAATATATTCAGCTACTGAGGAAGCAGCGCTTATTATATATTGGTGTTGGTGTCTGTAATACAAAGCGAACAAATGTCTGGCCATTGACCTTGTGTCTTTGTGTGAAGCCGCGCTATCCAATAATAAGACGGTATAACAATTATTGGTTGTTCAAGCAAAGGCAATGTATACGTTAATGTATAATAATATGTTGCTTGGCGTGGGTGGCTGAGGCCTTGGCCTTGGTTGGTTAGTTTCCAGGGTGATTGTTCTAGAATATTAAATTATTTACCTTGAGTGAACCAAACCAACCACCCACACAATGCTGAAGCACATTGTATCCCAGCCGTCCAGCCCAGCCCGGCTGGCGCCTCCTACAACACAATGCAAGCAGCTCAGCTCAATATTGCTTGAAAATTCTCTTGTAAATATTTCCCCCATCAATAAATAATTACACTTGAAATGCACTATAGAGGGGTGGTGAGGTGTTAGCGGTGTCGCCAGGCGATTCTAACTGTTTTTGGGGATCATTTCCTTAAAA
>JAUCBJ010009150.1:13779-127036 GCA_032718475.1 Nemertoderma westbladi
TTGACATGTCATATTTTTTGAGATTTAAGGTATTTTTTCTTGAAAAAGCGAACATAATTTTTCTGAGTCCGTTTCTGTAACATTTAAAGAAAAGTTCACTTGTGATACTTCTTTTAGTGTTAAATTAACAGCAAATTCCAAATACAGTAACCGTTTTTACATATGATTCGTAGTTCTCGCGATATTTGGGTTCAAACACAACGTTTTTTGATATTTTACGAAATTTAAGGTATTTTTTATTGAAAAAGCAGACATAACTTTTCCCAGTCCGTTTCTGTAACATTTAAAGAAAAGTTCACTTGTGATACTTCTTTTAGTGTTAAATTAACAGCAGATTCCAAATACAGTAACCGTTTTTACATATGATTTGTAGTTCTCGCGATATTTGGGTTCAAACACAACGTTTTTTGATATTTTACGAAATTTAAGGTATTTCTTATTGAAAAAGCAGACATAACTTTTCCCAGTCCGTTTCTGTAACATTTAAAGAAAAGTTCACTTGTGATACTTCTTTTAGTGTTAAATTAACAGCAGATTCCAAATACAGTAACCGTTTTTACATATGATTTGTAGTTCTCGTGATATTTGGGTTCAAACACAACGTTTTTTGATATTTTACGAAATTTAAGGTATTTTTTATTGAAAAAGCAGACATAACTTTTCCCAGTCCGTTTCTGTAACATTTAAAGAAAAGTTCACTTGTGATACTTCTTTTAGTGTTAAATTAACAGCAGATTCCAAATACAGTAACCGTTTTTACATATGATTTGTAGTTCTCGTGATATTTGGGTTCAAACACAACGTTTTTTGATATTTTACGAAATTTAAGGTATTTTTTATTGAAAAAGCAGACATAACTTTTCCCAGTCCGTTTCTGTAACATTTAAAGAAAAGTTCACTTGTGATACTTCTTTTAGTGTTAAATTAACAGCAGATTCCAAATACAGTAACCTTATTATAGTAACCGTAAATTATGGCTAATTAACGGAAGGGCTTTTGTGTTGGCAATTTATTATTTAATACAGTTGAATATTTGGCTGAATTGAAGTTCATTAACCCGGGTAATTAAATTGAAATAACAAGTTATTTCGATAAATTATGGCTAATTAACGGAAGGGCTTTTGTGTTGGCAATTTATTATTTAATACAGTTGAATATTTGGCTGAATTGAAGTTCATTAACCCGGACAATTAAATTTAAATGATAAGTTATTTCGGTAAATTGCGGCTAATTTTGGGAAGGGCTTTTGGAATGGCAATTTATTATTAAATACAGTTGAATATTTGGCTGAATTGAAGTTCATTAACCCGGGTAATTAAATTGAAATAACAAGTTATTTTGCAAAATTATGGCTAATTTTGGGAAGGGCTTTTGGAATGGCATTGAAATTGAAATGAAAGGTGTTCTTAGGAGAATTTGAATTAATAACTAGTGCCCTACATAACAGCGCAGTGCACTTAATAACGAGTGCCCTACATAACGGCGCAGTGCACTTTATAACGGCGCAGTGCACTTCATAAAGGTGTTAGTAGTGCACTTCATAACGATGCAGTGCACTTAATGTTATATGCTATATTTCATGTTATATGCTATAGTAAATGCTCTGCGATATGCTATATGGTATGGTATATGCTATGCTATATGCGATATGCTATTAGCTATATGTTATATGTTATGCTATAGTACATGCTATAGTACATGCTATGCTATATGCTATGCTATATGCTATGCTATATGCTATGCTATATGCTATGCTATATGCTATGCTATATGCTATGCTATATGCTATGCTATATGCTATGCTATATGCTATGCTATATGCTATGCTATATGCTATGCTATATGCTATGCTATATGCTATGCTATATGCTATGCTATATGCTATGCTATATGCTATGCTATATGCTATGCTATATGCTATGCTATATGCTATGCTATATGCTATGCTATATGCTATGCTATATGCTATGCTATATGCTATGCTATATGCTATGCTATATGCTATGCTATATGCTATGCTATATGCTATATGCTATGCTATATGCTATGCTATATGCTATGCTATATGCTATGCTATTTGCTAGGCTATATGCTATGCTATATGTTATAGGCTATGCTATATGCTATATGTCATATGTTAAATGTTATGCTATATGCAATGTCATGCTATATGTTATGGTATATGCCACGTTATGATATATGCTATGCTATGCTATATGTTAAATGTTATGCTATATGCCATGTTATGTTATATGCTATAGTACATGCTAAGCTATATGCTCTATGCTATGCTATATGCAATATATCATATGCTATGCTATGTTATGCTATATGCCATATGCTATGATACATCCTATGCTATATGGAATATATCATATGATATGCTATGTTATGCTATATGCTATGGTACATCCTATGCTATATGCTATGCTATGCTATATGCTATGCTATATGCTATGCTATATGATATGATATATGCTATGCTATATGTTATATACTATATGTTATATGTTATGCTATATGCCACGTTATGCATGCTATGCTATGCTATGCTATGTTATGCTATGCTATCATATGTTATGTTGCTCTATGCTATGCTATGCTATGCTATGCTATGCTATGCTATGCTATGCTATGTTATGCTATGCTATGCTATGCTATGCTATGCGATGCTATGCTATGCTATGCTATGTTCTGCTATGCTATGCTATGCTATGCTAGGCTATGCTATGCTATGCTATGCTATGCTATGCTATGATATGCTATGCTATGCTATGCTATGCTATGCTATGTTAAGCAATGATATGCTATGTTATGCTATGCTATGTTTGACATTTTGACATGTCATTTTGCCAAAATGTCACTTTCGAATTGACATTTTGACATGTCATTTTGCCAAAATGTCAATGTGTCAATATGTCACTTTCAAATTTACAGTTTGACATGTCATTTTGTAAAATGTCACTTTCAAATTGACATTTTGACATGTCATTTTGCCAAAATGTCATTTTCAAGTTGACATTTTGACATGTCATTTGCCAAAATGTCAATATGTCACTTTCAAATTGACAGTTTGACATGTCATTTTGTCAAAATGTCACTTTCAAATTGACATTTTGACATGTAATTTTGCCAAAATGTCAATGTGTCAATATGTCACTTTCAAATTGACAGTTTGACATGTCATTTTGTCAAAATGTCACTTTCAAATTGACATTTTGACATGTCAATTTGCCAAAATGTCACTTTCAAATTGACATTTTGACATGTCATTTTGCCAAAATGTCATTTTCAAGTTGACATTTTGACATGTCATTTGCCAAAATGTCAATATGTCAATATGCCACTTTCAAATTGACAGTTTGACATGTCATTTTGTCAAAATGTCACTTTCAAATTGACAGTTTGATATGTCATTTTGTCAAAATGTCACTTTCAAATTGACATTTTGACATGTCATTTTGCCAAATGTCATTTTCAAGTTGACATTTTGACATGTAATTTTGCCAAAATGTCACTTTCGAATTGACATTTTGACATGTCATTTTGCCAAAATGTCAATGTGTCAATATGTCACTTTCAAATTGACAGTTTGACATGTCATTTTGTCAAAATGTCACTTTCAAATTGACATTTTGACATGTCAATTTGCCAAAATGTCACTTTCGAATTGACATTTTGACATGTCATTTTGCCAAAATGTCACTTTCAAATTGACAGTTTGACATGTCATTTTGTCAAAATGTCACTTTCAAATTGACATTTTGACATGTCATTTTGCCAAATGTCATTTTCAAGTTGACATTTTGACATGTAATTTTGCCAAAATGTCACTTTCGAATTGACATTTTCACATGTCATTTTGCCAAAATGTCAATGTGTCAATATGTCACTTTCAAATTGACAGTTTGACATGTCATTTTGTCAAAATGTCACTTTCAAATTGACATTTTGACATGTCAATTTGCCAAAATGTCACTTTCAAATTGACATTTTGACATGTCATTTTGCCAAAATGTCATTTTCAAGTTGACATTTTGACATGTCATTTGCCAAAATGTCAATATGTCAATATGCCACTTTCAAATTGACAGTTTGACATGTCATTTTGTCAAAATGTCACTTTCAAATTGACAGTTTGATATGTCATTTTGTCAAAATGTCACTTTCAAATTGACATTTTGACATGTCATTTTGCCAAATGTCATTTTCAAGTTGACATTTTGACATGTAATTTTGCCAAAATGTCACTTTCGAATTGACATTTTGACATGTCATTTTGCCAAAATGTCAATGTGTCAATATGTCACTTTCAAATTGACAGTTTGACATGTCATTTTGTCAAAATGTCACTTTCAAATTGACATTTTGACATGTCAATTTGCCAAAATGTCACTTTCGAATTGACATTTTGACATGTCATTTTGCCAAAATGTCACTTTCAAATTGACAGTTTGACATGTCATTTTGTCAAAATGTCACTTTCAAATTGACATTTTGACATGTCATATTTTTTGAGATTTAAGGTATTTTTTCTTGAAAAAGCGAACATAATTTTTCTGAGTCCGTTTCTGTAACATTTAAAGAAAAGTTCACTTGTGATACTTCTTTTAGTGTTAAATTAACAGCAAATTCCAAATACAGTAACCGTTTTTACATATGATTCGTAGTTCTCGCGATATTTGGGTTCAAACACAACGTTTTTTGATATTTTACGAAATTTAAGGTATTTTTTATTGAAAAAGCAGACATAACTTTTCCCAGTCCGTTTCTGTAACATTTAAAGAAAAGTTCACTTGTGATACTTCTTTTAGTGTTAAATTAACAGCAGATTCCAAATACAGTAACCGTTTTTACATATGATTTGTAGTTCTCGCGATATTTGGGTTCAAACACAACGTTTTTTGATATTTTACAAAATTTAAGGTATTTCTTATTGAAAAAGCAGACATAACTTTTCCCAGTCCGTTTCTGTAACATTTAAAGAAAAGTTCACTTGTGATACTTCTTTTAGTGTTAAATTAACAGCAGATTCCAAATACAGTAACCGTTTTTACATATGATTTGTAGTTCTCGTGATATTTGGGTTCAAACACAACGTTTTTTGATATTTTACGAAATTTAAGGTATTTTTTATTGAAAAAGCAGACATAACTTTTCCCAGTCCGTTTCTGTAACATTTAAAGAAAAGTTCACTTGTGATACTTCTTTTAGTGTTAAATTAACAGCAGATTCCAAATACAGTAACCGTTTTTACATATGATTTGTAGTTCTCGTGATATTTGGGTTCAAACACAACGTTTTTTGATATTTTACGAAATTTAAGGTATTTTTTATTGAAAAAGCAGACATAACTTTTCCCAGTCCGTTTCTGTAACATTTAAAGAAAAGTTCACTTGTGATACTTCTTTTAGTGTTAAATTAACAGCAGATTCCAAATACAGTAACCTTATTATAGTAACCGTAAATTATGGCTAATTAACGGAAGGGCTTTTGTGTTGGCAATTTATTATTTAATACAGTTGAATATTTGGCTGAATTGAAGTTCATTAACCCGGGTAATTAAATTGAAATAACAAGTTATTTCGATAAATTATGGCTAATTAACGGAAGGGCTTTTGTGTTGGCAATTTATTATTTAATACAGTTGAATATTTGGCTGAATTGAAGTTCATTAACCCGGACAATTAAATTTAAATGATAAGTTATTTCGGTAAATTGCGGCTAATTTTGGGAAGGGCTTTTGGAATGGCAATTTATTATTAAATACAGTTGAATATTTGGCTGAATTGAAGTTCATTAACCCGGGTAATTAAATTGAAATAACAAGTTATTTTGCAAAATTATGGCTAATTTTGGGAAGGGCTTTTGGAATGGCATTGAAATTGAAATGAAAGGTGTTCTTAGGAGAATTTGAATTAATAACTAGTGCCCTACATAACAGCGCAGTGCACTTAATAACGAGTGCCCTACATAACGGCGCAGTGCACTTTATAACGGCGCAGTGCACTTCATAAAGGTGTTAGTAGTGCACTTCATAACGATGCAGTGCACTTAATGTTATATGCTATATTTCATGTTATATGCTATAGTAAATGCTCTGCGATATGCTATATGGTATGGTATATGCTATGCTATATGCGATATGCTATTAGCTATATGTTATATGTTATGCTATAGTACATGCTATAGTACATGCTATGCTATATGCTATGCTATATGCTATGCTATATGCTATGCTATATGCTATGCTATATGCTATGCTATATGCTATGCTATATGCTATGCTATATGCTATGCTATATGCTATGCTATATGCTATGCTATATGCTATGCTATATGCTATGCTATATGCTATGCTATATGCTATGCTATATGCTATGCTATATGCTATGCTATATGCTATGCTATATGCTATGCTATATGCTATGCTATATGCTATGCTATATGCTATGCTATATGCTATGCTATATGCTATGCTATATGCTATGCTATATGCTATGCTATATGCTATGCTATATGCTATGCTATATGCTATATGCTATGCTATATGCTATGCTATATGCTATGCTATATGCTATGCTATTTGCTAGGCTATATGCTATGCTATATGTTATAGGCTATGCTATATGCTATATGTCATATGTTAAATGTTATGCTATATGCAATGTCATGCTATATGTTATGGTATATGCCACGTTATGATATATGCTATGCTATGCTATATGTTAAATGTTATGCTATATGCCATGTTATGTTATATGCTATAGTACATGCTAAGCTATATGCTCTATGCTATGCTATATGCAATATATCATATGCTATGCTATGTTATGCTATATGCCATATGCTATGATACATCCTATGCTATATGGAATATATCATATGATATGCTATGTTATGCTATATGCTATGGTACATCCTATGCTATATGCTATGCTATGCTATATGCTATGCTATATGCTATGCTATATGATATGATATATGCTATGCTATATGTTATATACTATATGTTATATGTTATGCTATATGCCACGTTATGCATGCTATGCTATGCTATGCTATGTTATGCTATGCTATCATATGTTATGTTGCTCTATGCTATGCTATGCTATGCTATGCTATGCTATGCTATGCTATGTTATGCTATGCTATGCTATGCTATGCTATGCGATGCTATGCTATGCTATGCTATGTTCTGCTATGCTATGCTATGCTATGCTAGGCTATGCTATGCTATGCTATGCTATGCTATGCTATGATATGCTATGCTATGCTATGCTATGCTATGCTATGTTAAGCAATGATATGCTATGTTATGCTATGCTATGTTTGACATTTTGACATGTCATTTTGCCAAAATGTCACTTTCGAATTGACATTTTGACATGTCATTTTGCCAAAATGTCAATGTGTCAATATGTCACTTTCAAATTTACAGTTTGACATGTCATTTTGTAAAATGTCACTTTCAAATTGACATTTTGACATGTCATTTTGCCAAAATGTCATTTTCAAGTTGACATTTTGACATGTCATTTGCCAAAATGTCAATATGTCACTTTCAAATTGACAGTTTGACATGTCATTTTGTCAAAATGTCACTTTCAAATTGACATTTTGACATGTAATTTTGCCAAAATGTCAATGTGTCAATATGTCACTTTCAAATTGACAGTTTGACATGTCATTTTGTCAAAATGTCACTTTCAAATTGACATTTTGACATGTCAATTTGCCAAAATGTCACTTTCAAATTGACATTTTGACATGTCATTTTGCCAAAATGTCATTTTCAAGTTGACATTTTGACATGTCATTTGCCAAAATGTCAATATGTCAATATGCCACTTTCAAATTGACAGTTTGACATGTCATTTTGTCAAAATGTCACTTTCAAATTGACAGTTTGATATGTCATTTTGTCAAAATGTCACTTTCAAATTGACATTTTGACATGTCATTTTGCCAAATGTCATTTTCAAGTTGACATTTTGACATGTAATTTTGCCAAAATGTCACTTTCGAATTGACATTTTGACATGTCATTTTGCCAAAATGTCAATGTGTCAATATGTCACTTTCAAATTGACAGTTTGACATGTCATTTTGTCAAAATGTCACTTTCAAATTGACATTTTGACATGTCAATTTGCCAAAATGTCACTTTCGAATTGACATTTTGACATGTCATTTTGCCAAAATGTCACTTTCAAATTGACAGTTTGACATGTCATTTTGTCAAAATGTCACTTTCAAATTGACATTTTGACATGTCATTTTGCCAAATGTCATTTTCAAGTTGACATTTTGACATGTAATTTTGCCAAAATGTCACTTTCGAATTGACATTTTCACATGTCATTTTGCCAAAATGTCAATGTGTCAATATGTCACTTTCAAATTGACAGTTTGACATGTCATTTTGTCAAAATGTCACTTTCAAATTGACATTTTGACATGTCAATTTGCCAAAATGTCACTTTCAAATTGACATTTTGACATGTCATTTTGCCAAAATGTCATTTTCAAGTTGACATTTTGACATGTCATTTGCCAAAATGTCAATGTGTCAATATGTCACATTCAAATTGACAGTTTGACATGTCATTTTGTCAAAATGTCACTTTCAAATTGACATTTTGACATGTCATTTTGCCAAAATGTCATTTTCAAGTTGACATTTTGACATGTCATTTGCCAAAATGTCAATATGTCAATATGCCATTTTCAAATTGACAGTTTGACAAGTCATTTTGTCAAAATGTCACTTTCAAATTGACATTTTGACATGTCATTTTCAAGTTGACATTTTGACATGTAATTTTGCCAAAATGTCACTTTCGAATTGACATTTTCACATGTCATTTTGCCAAAATGTCAATGTGTCAATATGTCACTTTCAAATTGACAGTTTGACATGTCATTTTGTCAAAATGTCACTTTCAAATTGACATTTTGACATGTCAATTTGCCAAAATGTCACTTTCAAATTGACATTTTGACATGTCATTTTGCCAAAATGTCATTTTCAAGTTGACATTTTGACATGTCATTTGCCAAAATGTCAATATGTCAATATGCCACTTTCAAATTGACAGTTTGACATGTCATTTTGTCAAAATGTCACTTTCAAATTGACAGTTTGATATGTCATTTTGTCAAAATGTCACTTTCAAATTGACATTTTGACATGTCATTTTGCCAAATGTCATTTTCAAGTTGACATTTTGACATGTAATTTTGCCAAAATGTCACTTTCGAATTGACATTTTGACATGTCATTTTGCCAAAATTCATTTTCAAGTTGCATTTTGACATTTGTCATTTTGTCAAAATGTCACTTTCAAATTGACATTTTGACATGTCATTTTGCCAAAATGTCATTTTCAAGTATCATTCTTGACATGTCATTTTGTCAAAATGTCATATGACCTGTCATATTTTATGAGATTTAAGGTATTTTTTCTTGAAAAAGCAGACATAACTTTTCCCAGTCCGTTTCTGTAACATTTAAAGAAAAGTTCACTTGTGATACTTCTTTTAGTGTTAAATTAACAGCAGATTCCAAATACAGTAACCGTTTTTACATATGATTTGTAGTTCTCGCGATATTTGGGTTCAAACACAACGTTTTTTGATATTTTACGAAATTTAAGGTATTTTTTCTTGAAAAAGCAGACATAACTATTCCCAGTCCGTTTCTGTAACATTTAGAGAAAAGTTCACTTGTGATACTTCTTTTAGTGTTAAATTAACAGCAGATTCCAAATACAGTAACCGTTTTTACATATGATTTGTAGTTCTCGCGATATTTGGGTTCAAACACAACGTTTTTTGATATTTTACGAAATTTAAGGTATTTTTTCTTGAAAAAGCAGACATAACTATTCCCAGTCCGTTTCTGTAACATTTAGAGAAAAGTTCACTTGTGATACTTCTTTTAGTGTTAAATTAACAGCAGATTCCAAATACAGTAACCGTTTTTACATATGATTTGTAGTTCTCGCGATATTTGGGTTCAAACACAACGTTTTTTGATATTTTACGAAATTTAAGGTATTTTTTCTTGAAAAAGCAAACATAACTATTCCCAGTCCGTTTCTGTAACATTTAGAGAAAAGTTAACTTGTGATACTTCTTTTAGTGTTAAATTAACAGCAGATTCCAAATACAGTAACCGTTTTTACTTAAATTGTAGATTTTGCAACAAAAATTAAAAAAAAATACGATTTGAGGGAATCACAACAAAACTTTTTAAGTTTAAAACAACCGGTTATGTTAAACATAACGGTAACGTATAACGGCATAACGGTACCAAAAATAACTTCATTTTAATAACAAAATAAACGGATAAACAGATGAGTAACCAGAACCCGGTAGCACAAACATACAGATCAGTAACAGCAGTATCAACACCAGATTAGCACAAGACTTAATAAGTAAAATGAAAGCCGACTTCCACCACTGGGTACGAACCTATTGCTTAACGAAATGTCCCTATTTATAATCGAATATGGTGCGAGCCACAAAGTCTGTGAGCCATAGCATATAGTTGAATGTAGAGCATGCATGGGCCATTGTCAGTCCGTTGAATTGAGATTTAGAGGGAAAATCATATCATTAGCCAAAATGGAGCCTTCGCAAAACGTTTATCTAATGAACAATGTCTATTATTTGGCCTAGCTAGTACAACTGTATGCCACCGTTCACGGACCCCGCCAACCCACCGAGTCCCTACAGATCTCCCTTGGGTTCCTCTTGGCCCTCGAAGTATCGTATCTTATCCTTGGGATTGGGGATTATGGTAGCGCTGCCCGGCTTCCAGTCGATCGGACAGACGTCCCCGTGCTGGTCCGTGTACTGGAAGGCCTGCACGAGACGCAGGGTCTGTAAGGGTCCGTAAGTCGTTCTCAACATTATTGTGGGAATCTGGGAAGCCCAAGTTCGCACGGCGTGGGTTCGTGGATGCCATAGCACGCGTCCCGACCTGGAGAAAACAATTAAGTGAAAATACAAATGAACAGTGACAAGTTATTTAAAAATCTCATATAATTAAATATCAATTAAACATCAATAAACACAAACACATATTTAATAATAAACAAACACACCAACACTTATATAATGTTGGAATGAATAATTACCCGTTGTAACAATAATTGCAAGCCAGACGTCCCAACACTTTAATAAATAATTCATTGCGAACGACTTGCTGGTAATGTTGTGAATAAACAGTAAATCTAAACTCTAAATAATCAATTGTAATTAAACTTTAAACCAAAGCGATTTTAAATAAGAAACTTTGTTAAACGTAACTTATAATATATTCAGCTACTGAGGAGGCAGCGCTTATTATATATTGGTGTTGGTGTCTGTAATACAAAGCGAACAAATGTCTGGCCATTGACCTTGTGTCTTTGTGTGAAGCCGCGCTATCCAATAATAAGACGGTATAACAATTATTGGTTGTTCAAGCAAAGGCAATGTATACGTTAATGTATAATAATATGTTGCTTGGCGTGGGTGGCTGAGGCCTTGGCCTTGGTTGGTTAGTTTCCAGGGTGATATGTTCTAGAATATTAAATTATTTACCTTGAGTGAACCAAACCAACCACCCACACAATGCTGAAGCACATCACAATGTATCCCAGCCGTCCAGCCCAGCCCGGCTGGCGCCTCCTACAACACAATGCAAGCAGCTCAGCTCAATATTGCTTGAAAATTCTCTTGTAAATATTTCCCCCATCAATAAATAATTACACTTGAAATGCACTATAGAGGGGTGGTGAGGTGTTAGCGATGTCGCCCGGTGATTCTGAGCGTTTTTGGTGATCATTTGCTTAAAATATATTTTTTATGCTCTATCTCGTGGTGTCGGTTAGAACGCGCGAAAATGAAAATCGATGGTCAATTTTGAAAAAAATCGGAAGTTATTTCGATAAATTATGGCTAATTAACGGAAGGGCTTTTGTGTTGGCAATTTATTATTTAATACAGTTGAATATTTGGCTGAATTGAAGTTCATTAACCCGGGTAATTAAATTGAAATAACAAGTTATTTTGCAAAATTATGGCTAATTTTGGGAAGGGCTTTTGGAATGGAAATCAAATTTAAATGAAAGGTGTTCTTAGGAGAATTTGAATTAATAACGAGTGCCCTACATAACGGCGCAGTGCACTTAATAACTAGTGCCCTACAAAACAGCGCATTGCACTTAATAACGAGTGCCCTACATAACGGCGCAGTGCACTTTATAACGGTGCAGTGCACTTGATAAAGGTGTAGTGCACTTCATAAAGGTGTTAGTAGTGCACTTCATAACGATGCAGTGCACTTAATGTTATATGCTATATTTCATGTTATATGCTATAGTACATGCTCTGCGATATGTTATATGGTATGGTATATGCGATATGCTATAAGCTATATGTCATATGTTATATGTTATGCTATATGCACTGTCATGCTATATGTTATGGCATATACAATGTTATATGCTATATGTTGTTATATGCTATATGTTGTTATATGCTATAGTACATGCTAAGCTTAATGCTATGCTATATGCAATTCTATATGCTATGCTATATGTTATATGCTATAGTACATGTTAAGCTAAATGCTATGCTATATGCAATTCTATATGCTATGCTATATATGTTATATGCTATATGTTATGCTATATGCCACGTTATGCTATATGCTATGTTATATGTCATATGCTATATGTTATATAGCCTATGCTATATGCTATATGTTATATGTTATGCTATATGCAATGTCATGCTATATGTTATGGTATATACAATGTTATATGCTATATGTTGTTATATGCTATAGTACATGCTAAGCTATATGCTATGCTATATGCAATGCTATATGCTATGCTATATGTTATATGATATATGTTATGCTATATGCCACGTTATGATATATGCTATGCTATGCTATATGTCATATGCTATATGTTAAATGTTACATATGCTATATGCCATGTTATGTTATATGCTATAGTACATGCTAAGCTATATGCTCTATGCTATGCTATATGCTATATATCATATGCTATGCTATGCTATGTTATGCTATATGCTATGGTACATCCTATGCTATATGCTATATGCAATATATCATATGCTATGCTATGCTATGCTATACTATGCTGTGCTATGCTATGCTATGCTATGCTATGCTATGCTATGCTATGCTATGCTATATGCTATGGTACATCCTATGCTATATGCAATATATCATATGCTATGCTATGCTATGCTATGCTATGCTATGCTATACTATGCTATACTATGCTATGCTATGCTATGCTATGCTATGCTATGCTATGCTATGCTATGCTATGCTATGCTATGATATGCTATGCTAAGCTATGCTATGCTATGCTATGCTATGCTATGTTAAGCTATGATATGCTATGTTATGCTATGCTATGTTTGTCAAAATGACATTTTGACATGTCATTTTGCAAAAATGTCACTTTCAAATTGACAGTTTGACATGTCATTTTGTCAAAATGTAACTTTCAAATTGACAGTTTGACATGTCATTTTGTCAAAATGTCACTTTCAAATTGACATTTTGACATGTCATTTTGCCAAAATGTCAATTTCAAATTGACAGTTTGACATGTCATTGTGTCGAAATGTCACTTTCAAATTGACATTTTGACATGTCATTTTGCCAAATGTCATTTTCAAGTTGACATTTTGACATGTAATTTTGCCAAAATGTCACTTTCGAATTGACATTTTCACATGTCATTTTGCCAAAATGTCAATGTGTCAATATGTCACTTTCAAATTGACAGTTTGACATGTCATTTTGTCAAAATGTCACTTTCAAATTGACATTTTGACATGTCATTTTGCCAAAATGTAACTTTCAAATTGACAGTTTGACATGTCATTTTGTCAAAATGTCACTTTCAAATTGACATTTTGACATGTCATTTTGCCAAATGTCATTTTCAAGTTGACATTTTGACATGTAATTTTCCCCCAAAATGTAACTTTCGAATTGACATTTTCACATGTCATTTTGCCAAAATGTCAATGTGTCAATATGTCACTTTCAAATTGACAGTTTGACATGTCATTTTGTCAAAATGTCATTTTCAAATTGACATTTTGACATGTCATATTTTATGAGATTTAAGGTATTTTTTCTTGAAAAAGCGAACATAACTTTTCTGAGTCCGTTTCTGTGACATTTAAAGAAAAGTTAACTTGTGATACTTCTTTTAGTGTTAAATTAACAGCAGATTCCAAATACAGTAACCGTTTTTACATATGATTTGTAGTTCTCGCGATATTTGGGTTCAAACACAACGTTTTTTGATATTTTACGAAATTTAAGGTATTTTTTCTTGAAAAAGCAAACATAACTATATTCCAAGTCCGTTTCTGTAACATTTAGAGAAAAGTTCACTTGTGATACTTCTTTTAGTGTTAAATTAACAGCAGATTCCAAATACAGTAACCGTTTTTACATATGATTTGTAGTTCTCGCGATATTTGGGTTCAAACACAACGTTTTTTGATATTTTACGAAATTTAAGGTATTTTTTCTTGAAAAAGCAAACATAACTATTCCCAGTCCGTTTCTGTAACATTTAGAGAAAAGTTAACTTGTGATACTTCTTTTAGTGTTAAATTAACAGCAGATTCCAAATACAGTAACCGTTTTTACATATGATTTGTAGTTCTCGCGATATTTGGGTTCAAACACAACGTTTTTTGATATTTTACGAAATTTAAGGTATTTTTTCTTGAAAAAGCAAACATAACTATTCCCAGTCCGTTTCTGTAACATTTAGAGAAAAGTTAACTTGTGATACTTCTTTTAGTGTTAAATTAACAGCAGATTCCAAATACAGTAACCGTTTTTACTTAAATTGTAGATTTTGCAACAAAAATTAAAAAAAAATACGATTTGAGGGAATCACAACAAAACTTTTTAAGTTTAAAACAACCGGTTATGTTAAACATAACGGTAACGTATAACGGCATAACGGTACCAAAAATAACTTCATTTTAATAACAAAATAAACGGATAAACAGATGAGTAACCAGAACCCGGTAGCACAAACATACAGATCAGTAACAGCAGTATCAACACCAGATTAGCACAAGACTTAATAAGTAAAATGAAAGCCGACTTCCACCACTGGGTACGAACCTATTGCTTAACGAAATGTCCCTATTTATAATCGAATATGGTGCGAGCCACAAAGTCTGTGAGCCATAGCATATAGTTGAATGTAGAGCATGCATGGGCCATTGTCAGTCCGTTGAATTGAGATTGAGAGGGAAAATCATATCATTAGCCAAAATGGAGCCTTCGCAAAACGTTTATCTAATGAACAATGTCTATTATTTGGCCTAGCTAGTACAACTGTATGCCACCGTTCACGGACCCCGCCAACCCACCGAGTCCCTACAGATCTCCCTTGGGTTCCTCTTGGCCCTCGAAGTATCGTATCTTATCCTTGGGATTGGGGATTATGGTAGCGCTGCCCGGCTTCCAGTCGATCGGACAGACGTCCCCGTGCTGGTCCGTGTACTGGAAGGCCTGCACGAGACGCAGGGTCTGTAAGGGTCCGTAAGTCGTTCTCAACATTATTGTGGGAATCTGGGAAGCCCAAGTTCGCACGGCGTGGGTTCGTGGATGCCATAGCACGCGTCCCGACCTGGAGAAAACAATTAAGTGAAAATACAAATGAACAGTGACATGTTATTTAAAAATCTCATATAATTAAATATCAATTAAACATCAATAAACACAAACACATATTTAATAATAAACAAACACACCAACACTTATATAATGTTGGAATGAATAATTACCCGTTGTAACAATAATTGCAAGCCAGACGTCCCAACACTTTAATAAATAATTCATTGCGAACGACTTGCTGGTAATGTTGTGAATAAACAGTAAATCTAAACTCTAAATAATCAATTGTAATTAAACTTTAAACCAAAGCGATTTTAAATAAGAAACTTTGTTAAACGTAACTTATAATATATTTCAGCTACTGAGGAGGCAGCGCTTATTATATATTGGTGTTGGTGTCTGTAATACAAAGCGAACAAATGTCTGGCCATTGACCTTGTGTCTTTGTGTGAAGCCGCGCTATCCAATAATAAGACGGTATAACAATTATTGGTTGTTCAAGCAAAGGCAATGTATACGTTAATGTATAATAATATGTTGCTTGGCGTGGGTGGCTGAGGCCTTGGCCTTGGTTGGTTAGTTTCCAGGGTGATTGTTCTAGAATATTAAATTATTTACCTTGAGTGAACCAAACCAACCACCCACACAATGCTGAAGCACAGCGTTGTATCCCAGCCGTCCAGCCCAGCCCGGCTGGCGCCTCCTACAACACAATGCAAGCAGCTCAGCTCAATATTGCTTGAAAATTCTCTTGTAAATATTTTCCAACTCAATAAATAATTACACTTGAAATGCACTATAGAGGGGTGGGGAGGTGTTAGCGATGTCGCCAGGCGATTCTAACTGTTTTTGGGGATCATTTCCTTAAAATATATTTTTTATGCTCTATCTCGTGGTGTCGGTTAGAACGCGCGAAAATGAAAATCGATGCTCATTTTTGAAAAAAATCGGAAGTTATTTCGATAAATTATGGCTAATTAACGGAAGGGCTTTTGTGTTGGCAATTTATTATTTAATACAGTTGAATATTTGGCTGAATTGAAGTTCATTAACCCGGATAATTAAATTAAAATGACAAATTATTTCGGTAAATTATGGCTAATTTTGGGAAGGGCTTTTGGAATGGAAATCAAATTTAAATGAAAGGTGTTCTTAGGAGAATTTGAATTAATAACGAGTGCCCTACATAACGGCGCAGTGCACTTAATAACGAGTGCACTACATAACGGCGCAGTGCACTTAATAACGAGTGCCCTACATAACAGCGCAGTGCACTTAATAACGAGTGCACTACATAACGGCGCAGTGCACTTAATAACGAGTGCCCTACATAACGGCGCAGTGCACTTAATAACGAGTGCACTACATAACGGCGCAGTGCATTTAATAACTAGTGCCCTACATAACAGCGCATTGCACTTAATAACGAGTGCACTACATAACGGCGCAGTGCACTTAATAACGAGTGCACTACATAACGGCGCAGTGCACTTAATAACTAGTGCCCTACATAACAGCGCAGTGCACTTAATAACGAGTGCCCTACATAACGGCGCAGTGCACTTTATAACGGTGCAGTGCACTTGATAAAGATGTAGTGCACTTCATAAAGGTGTTAGTAGTGCACTTCATAACGATGCAGTGCACTTAATGTTATATGCTATATTTCATGTTATATGCTATAGTACATGCTCTGCGATATGCTATATGGTATGGTATATGCTATGTTATGCTATATGCTATATTCTATAAGCTATATGTCATATGTTATATGTTATGCTATATGCAATGTCATGCTATATGTTATGGTATATACAATGTTATATGCTATATGTTGTTATATGCTATAGTACATGCTAAGCTTAATGCTATGCTATATGCAATTCTATATGCTATGCTATATGTTATATGCTATAGTACATGCTAAGCTAAATGCTATGCTATATGCAATTCTATATGCTATGCTATATGTTATATGCTATATGTTATGCTATATGCCACGTTATGCTATATGTCATATGCTATATGTTATATAGCCTATGCTATATGCTATATGTTATATGTTATGCTATATGCAATGTCATGCTATATGTTATGGTATATACAATGTTATATGCTATATGTTGTTATATGCTATAGTACATGCTAAGCTTAATGCTATGCTATATGTAATTCTATATGCTATGCTATATGTTATATGCTATAGTACATGCTAAGCTAAATGCTATGCTATATGCAATTCTATATGCTATGCTATATGTTATATGCTATATGTTATGCTATATGCCACGTTATGCTATATGCTATGCTATATGCTGTAGGCTATGCTATCATATGTTATGGTATATACAATGTTATATGCTATATGTTGTTATATGCTATAGTACATGCTAAGCTATATGCTATGCTATATGCAATGCTATATGCTATGCTATATGTTATATGATATATGTTATGCTATATGCCACGTTATGATATATGCTATGCTATGCTATATGTCATATGCTATATGTTAAATGTTATGCTATATGCCATGTTATGTTATATGCTATAGTACATGCTAAGCTATATGCTCTATGCTATGCTATATGCTATATATCATATGCTATATGCTATGGCACATCCTATGCTATATGCTATATATCATATGCTATGCTATGCTATGCTATACTATGCTATGGTGTGCTATGCTATGCTATGCTATGCTATTCTATGATATGCTATGCCATGCTATGCTATGCTATACTATGCTATATGCTATGGTACATCCTATGCTATATGCTATATGCAATATATCATATGCTATGCTATGCTATGCTATGCTATGCTATGCTATACTATACTATGTTATGCTATGCTATGCTATGCTATGCTATGCTATGTTAAGCTATGATATGCTATGTTATGCTATGCTATGCTGTTCTATGATATGCTATGCTATGCTATGCTATATGCTATGGTACATCCTATGCTATATGCTATATGCAATATATCATATGCTATGCTATGCTATGCTATGCTATGCTATGCTATGCTATACTATACTATGCTATGCTATGCTATGCTATGCTATGCTATTCTATGATATGCTATGCTATGCTATATGCTATGGTACATCCTATGCTATATGCTATATGCAATATATCATATGCTATGCTATGCTATGCTATGCTATGCTATACTATGCTATACTATGTCTATGCTATGCTATGCTATGCTATGCTATGCTATGCTATGCTATGCTATGCTATGCTATGTTAAGCTATGCTATGCTATGCTGTTCTATGATATGCTATGATATGCTATGCTATGCTATGCTATATGCTATGGTTCATCCTATGCTATATGCTATATGCAATATATCATATGCTATGCTATGCTATGCTATGCTATGCTATGCTATGCTATGCTATGATATGCTATGCTATGCTATGCTATGCTATGCTATGCTATGCTATGCTATGCTATTGTATGCTATGACTATGCTATGCTATGCTATGTTAAGCTATGATATGCTATGTTATGCTATGCTATGTTTGTCAAAATGACATTTTGACATGTCATTTTGCAAAAATGTCACTTTCAAATTGACAGTTTGACATGTCATTTTGTCAAAATGTCACTTTCAAATTGACATTTTGACATGTCATTTTGCCAAATGTCATTTTCAAGTTGACATTTTGACATGTAATTTTGCCAAAATGTCACTTTCGAATTGACATTTTCACATGTCATTTTGCCAAAATGTCAATGTGTCAATATGTCACTTTCAAATTGACAGTTTGACATGTCATTTTGTAAAATGTCACTTTCAAATTGACATTTTGACATGTTATTTCGCCAAAATGTCACTTTCAAATTGACATTTTGACATGTCAATTTGCCAAAATGTCATTTTCAAGTTGACATTTTGACATGTCATTTTGTCAAAATGTCATTTTCAAATTGACATTTTGACATGTCATTTTGTCAAAATGTCATTTTCAAATTGACATTTTGACATGTCATTTTGCCAAAATGTCACTTTCGAATTGACATTTTCACATGTCATTTTGCCAAAATGTCAATGTGTCAATATGTCACTTTCAAATTGACAGTTTGACATGTCATTTTGTAAAATGTCACTTTCAAATTGACATTTTGACATGTCATTTCGCCAAAATGTCACTTTCAAATTGACATTTTGACATGTCATTTTGCCAAAATGTCATTTTCAAGTTGACATTTTGACATGTCATTTTCCCCCAAAATGTCACTTTCGAATTGACATTTTCACATGTCATTTTGCCAAAATGTCAATGTGTCAATATGTCACTTTCAAATTGACAGTTTGACATGTCATTTTGTCAAAATGTCATTTTCAAATTGACATTTTGACATGTCATATTTTATGAGATTTAAGGTATTTTTTCTTGAAAAAGCGAACATAACTTTTCTGAGTCCGTTTCTGTGACATTTAAAGAAAAGTTCACTTGTGATACTTCTTTTAGTGTTAAATTAACAGCAGATTCCAAATACAGTAACCGTTTTTACATATGATTTGTAGTTCTCGCGATATTTGGGTTCAAACACAACGTTTTTTGATATTTTACGAAATTTAAGGTATTTTTTCTTGAAAAAGCATACATAACTATTCCCAGTCCGTTTCTGTAACATTTAGAGAAAAGTTCACTTGTGATACTTCTTTTAGTGTTAAATTAACAGCAGATTCCAAATACAGTAACCGTTTTTACATATGATTTGTAGTTCTCGCGATATTTGGGTTCAAACACAACGTTTTTTTATATTTTACGAAATTTAAGGTATTTTTTCTTGAAAAAGCAAACATAACTATTCCCAGTCCGTTTCTGTAACATTTAGAGAAAAGTTAACTTGTGATACTTCTTTTAGTGTTAAATTAACAGCAGATTCCAAATACAGTAACCGTTTTTACATATGATTTGTAGTTCTCGCGATATTTGGGTTCAAACACAACGTTTTTTGATATTTTACGAAATTTAAGGTATTTTTTCTTGAAAAAGCAAACATAACTATTCCCAGTCCGTTTCTGTAACATTTAGAGAAAAGTTAACTTGTGATACTTCTTTTAGTGTTAAATTAACAGCAGATTCCAAATACAGTAACCGTTTTTACATATGATTTGTAGTTCTCGCGATATTTGGGTTCAAACACAACGTTTTTTGATATTTTACGAAATTTAAGGTATTTTTTCTTGAAAAAGCAGACATAACTATTCCCAGTCCGTTTCTGTAACATTTAGAGAAAAGTTCACTTGTGATACTTCTTTTAGTGTTAAATTAACAGCAGATTCCAAATACAGTAACCGTTTTTACATATGATTTGTAGTTCTCGCGATATTTGGGTTCAAACACAACGTTTTTTGATATTTTACGAAATTTAAGGTATTTTTTCTTGAAAAAGCAGACATAACTATTCCCAGTCCGTTTCTGTAACATTTAGAGAAAAGTTCACTTGTGATACTTCTTTTAGTGTTAAATTAACAGCAGATTCCAAATACAGTAACCGTTTTTACATATGATTTGTAGTTCTCGCGATATTTGGGTTCAAACACAACGTTTTTTGATATTTTACGAAATTTAAGGTATTTTTTCTTGAAAAAGCAGACATAACTATTCCCAGTCCGTTTCTGTAACATTTAGAGAAAAGTTCACTTGTGATACTTCTTTTAGTGTTAAATTAACAGCAGATTCCAAATACAGTAACCGTTTTTACTTAAATTGTAGATTTTGCAACAAAAATTAAAAAAAAATACGATTTGAGGGAATCACAACAAAACTTTTTAAGTTTAAAACAACCGGTTATGTTAAACATAACGGTAACGTATAACGGCATAACGGTACCAAAAATAACTTCATTTTAATAACAAAATAAACGGATAAACAGATGAGTAACCAGAACCCGGTAGCACAAACATACAGATCAGTAACAGCAGTATCAACACCAGATTAGCACAAGACTTAATAAGTAAAATGAAAGCCGACTTCCACCACTGGGTACGAACCTATTGCTTAACGAAATGTCCCTATTTATAATCGAATATGGTGCGAGCCACAAAGTCTGTGAGCCATAGCATATAGTTGAATGTAGAGCATGCATGGGCCATTGTCAGTCCGTTGAATTGAGATTTAGAGGGAAAATCATATCATTAGCCAAAATGGAGCCTTCGCAAAACGTTTATCTAATGAACAATGTCTATTATTTGGCCTAGCTAGTACAACTGTATGCCACCGTTCACGGACCCCGCCAACCCACCGAGTCCCTACAGATCTCCCTTGGGTTCCTCTTGGCCCTCGAAGTATCGTATCTTATCCTTGGGATTGGGGATTATGGTAGCGCTGCCCGGCTTCCAGTCGATCGGACAGACGTCCCCGTGCTGGTCCGTGTACTGGAAGGCCTGCACGAGACGCAGGGTCTGTAAGGGTCCGTAAGTCGTTCTCAACATTATTGTGGGAATCTGGGAAGCCCAAGTTCGCACGGCGTGGGTTCGTGGATGCCATAGCACGCGTCCCGACCTGGAGAAAACAATTAAGTGAAAATACAAATGAACAGTGACATGTTATTTAAAAATCTCATATAATTAAATATCAATTAAACATCAATAAACACAAACACATATTTAATAATAAACAAACACACCAACACTTATATAATGTAGGAATGAATAATTACCCGTTGTAACAATAATTGCAAGCCAGACGTCCCAACACTTTAATAAATAATTCATTGCGAACGACTTGCTGGTAATGTTGTGAATAAACAGTAAATCTAAACTCTAAATAATCAATTGTAATTAAACTTTAAACCAGAGCGATTTTAAATAAGAAACTTTGTTAAACGTAACTTATAATATATTCAGCTACTGAGGAAGCAGCGCTTATTATATATTGGTGTTGGTGTCTGTAATACAAAGCGAACAAATGTCTGGCCATTGACCTTGTGTCTTTGTGTGAAGCCGCGCTATCCAATAATAAGACGGTATAACAATTATTGGTTGTTCAAGCAAAGGCAATGTATACGTTAATGTATAATAATATGTTGCTTGGCGTGGGTGGCTGAGGCCTTGGCCTTGGTTGGTTAGTTTCCAGGGTGATTGTTCTAGAATATTAAATTATTTACCTTGAGTGAACCAAACCAACCACCCACACAATGCTGAAGCACATTGTATCCCAGCCGTCCAGCCCAGCCCGGCTGGCGCCTCCTACAACACAATGCAAGCAGCTCAGCTCAATATTGCTTGAAAATTCTCTTGTAAATATTTTCCAACTCAATAAATAATTACACTTGAAATGCACTATAGAGGGGTGGGGAGGTGTTAGCGGTGTCGCCAGGCGATTCTAACTGTTTTTGGGGATCATTTCCTTAAAATATATTTTTTATGCTCTATCTCGTGGTGTCGGTTAGAACGCGCGAAAATGAAAATCGATGCTCATTTTTGAAAAAAATCGGAAGTTATTTCGATAAATTATGGCTAATTAACGGAAGGGCTTTTGTGTTGGCAATTTATTATTTAATACAGTTGAATATTTGGCTGAATTGAAGTTCATTAACCCGGATAATTAAATTAAAATGACAAATTATTTCGGTAAATTATGGCTAATTTTGGGAAGGGCTTTTGGAATGGAAATCAAATTTAAATGAAAGGTGTTCTTAGGAGAATTTGAATTAATAACGAGTGCCCTACATAACGGCGCAGTGCACTTAATAACGAGTGCACTACATAACGGCGCAGTGCACTTAATAACGAGTGCCCTACATAACAGCGCAGTGCACTTAATAACGAGTGCACTACATAACGGCGCAGTGCACTTAATAACGAGTGCCCTACATAACGGCGCAGTGCACTTAATAACGAGTGCACTACATAACGGCGCAGTGCATTTAATAACTAGTGCCCTACATAACAGCGCATTGCACTTAATAACGAGTGCACTACATAACGGCGCAGTGCACTTAATAACGAGTGCACTACATAACGGCGCAGTGCACTTAATAACTAGTGCCCTACATAACAGCGCAGTGCACTTAATAACGAGTGCCCTACATAACGGCGCAGTGCACTTTATAACGGTGCAGTGCACTTGATAAAGATGTAGTGCACTTCATAAAGGTGTTAGTAGTGCACTTCATAACGATGCAGTGCACTTAATGTTATATGCTATATTTCATGTTATATGCTATAGTACATGCTCTGCGATATGCTATATGGTATGGTATATGCTATGTTATGCTATATGCTATATTCTATAAGCTATATGTCATATGTTATATGTTATGCTATATGCAATGTCATGCTATATGTTATGGTATATACAATGTTATATGCTATATGTTGTTATATGCTATAGTACATGCTAAGCTTAATGCTATGCTATATGCAATTCTATATGCTATGCTATATGTTATATGCTATAGTACATGCTAAGCTAAATGCTATGCTATATGCAATTCTATATGCTATGCTATATGTTATATGCTATATGTTATGCTATATGCCACGTTATGCTATATGTCATATGCTATATGTTATATAGCCTATGCTATATGCTATATGTTATATGTTATGCTATATGCAATGTCATGCTATATGTTATGGTATATACAATGTTATATGCTATATGTTGTTATATGCTATAGTACATGCTAAGCTTAATGCTATGCTATATGTAATTCTATATGCTATGCTATATGTTATATGCTATAGTACATGCTAAGCTAAATGCTATGCTATATGCAATTCTATATGCTATGCTATATGTTATATGCTATATGTTATGCTATATGCCACGTTATGCTATATGCTATGCTATATGCTGTAGGCTATGCTATCATATGTTATGGTATATACAATGTTATATGCTATATGTTGTTATATGCTATAGTACATGCTAAGCTATATGCTATGCTATATGCAATGCTATATGCTATGCTATATGTTATATGATATATGTTATGCTATATGCCACGTTATGATATATGCTATGCTATGCTATATGTCATATGCTATATGTTAAATGTTATGCTATATGCCATGTTATGTTATATGCTATAGTACATGCTAAGCTATATGCTCTATGCTATGCTATATGCTATATATCATATGCTATATGCTATGGCACATCCTATGCTATATGCTATATATCATATGCTATGCTATGCTATACTATGCTATGGTGTGCTATGCTATGCTATGCTATGCTATTCTATGATATGCTATGCCATGCTATGCTATGCTATACTATGCTATATGCTATGGTACATCCTATGCTATATGCTATATGCAATATATCATATGCTATGCTATGCTATGCTATGCTATGCTATGCTATGCTATACTATACTATGTTATGCTATGCTATGCTATGCTATGCTATGCTATGTTAAGCTATGATATGCTATGTTATGCTATGCTATGCTGTTCTATGATATGCTATGCTATGCTATGCTATGCTATATGCTATGGTACATCCTATGCTATATGCTATATGCAATATATCATATGCTATGCTATGCTATGCTATGCTATGCTATGCTATGCTATACTATACTATGCTATGCTATGCTATGCTATGCTATGCTATGCTATTCTATGATATGCTATGCTATGCTATATGCTATGGTACATCCTATGCTATATGCTATATGCAATATATCATATGCTATGCTATGCTATGCTATGCTATGCTATACTATGCTATACTATGTTATGCTATGCTATGCTATGCTATGCTATGCTATGCTATGCTATGCTATGCTATGCTATGCTATGCTATGCTATGCTATGCTATGCTATGTTAAGCTATGCTATGCTATGCTGTTCTATGATATGCTATGATATGCTATGCTATGCTATGCTATATGCTATGGTTCATCCTATGCTATATGCTATATGCAATATATCATATGCTATGCTATGCTATGCTATGCTATGCTATGCTATGCTATGCATATGCTATGCTATGCTATGCTATGCTATGCTATGCTATGCTATTGTATGCTATGATATGCTATGCTATGCTATGTTAAGCTATGATATGCTATGTTATGCTATGCTATGTTTGTCAAAATGACATTTTGACATGTCATTTTGCAAAAATGTCACTTTCAAATTGACAGTTTGACATGTCATTTTGTCAAAATGTCACTTTCAAATTGACATTTTGACATGTCATTTTGCCAAATGTCATTTTCAAGTTGACATTTTGACATGTAATTTTGCCAAAATGTCACTTTCGAATTGACATTTTCACATGTCATTTTGCCAAAATGTCAATGTGTCAATATGTCACTTTCAAATTGACAGTTTGACATGTCATTTTGTAAAATGTCACTTTCAAATTGACATTTTGACATGTTATTTCGCCAAAATGTCACTTTCAAATTGACATTTTGACATGTCAATTTGCCAAAATGTCATTTTCAAGTTGACATTTTGACATGTCATTTTGTCAAAATGTCATTTTCAAATTGACATTTTGACATGTCATTTTGTCAAAATGTCATTTTCAAATTGACATTTTGACATGTCATTTTGCCAAAATGTCACTTTCGAATTGACATTTTCACATGTCATTTTGCCAAAATGTCAATGTGTCAATATGTCACTTTCAAATTGACAGTTTGACATGTCATTTTGTAAAATGTCACTTTCAAATTGACATTTTGACATGTCATTTCGCCAAAATGTCACTTTCAAATTGACATTTTGACATGTCATTTTGCCAAAATGTCATTTTCAAGTTGACATTTTGACATGTAATTTTCCCCCAAAATGTCACTTTCGAATTGACATTTTCACATGTCATTTTGCCAAAATGTCAATGTGTCAATATGTCACTTTCAAATTGACAGTTTGACATGTCATTTTGTCAAAATGTCATTTTCAAATTGACATTTTGACATGTCATATTTTATGAGATTTAAGGTATTTTTTCTTGAAAAAGCGAACATAACTTTTCTGAGTCCGTTTCTGTGACATTTAAAGAAAAGTTCACTTGTGATACTTCTTTTAGTGTTAAATTAACAGCAGATTCCAAATACAGTAACCGTTTTTACATATGATTTGTAGTTCTCGCGATATTTGGGTTCAAACACAACGTTTTTTGATATTTTACGAAATTTAAGGTATTTTTTCTTGAAAAAGCATACATAACTATTCCCAGTCCGTTTCTGTAACATTTAGAGAAAAGTTAACTTGTGATACTTCTTTTAGTGTTAAATTAACAGCAGATTCCAAATACAGTAACCGTTTTTACATATGATTTGTAGTTCTCGCGATATTTGGGTTCAAACACAACGTTTTTTTATATTTTACGAAATTTAAGGTATTTTTTCTTGAAAAAGCAAACATAACTATTCCCAGTCCGTTTCTGTAACATTTAGAGAAAAGTTAACTTGTGATACTTCTTTTAGTGTTAAATTAAACAGCAGATTCCAAATACAGTAACCGTTTTTACATATGATTTGTAGTTCTCGCGATATTTGGGTTCAAACACAATGTTTTTTGATATTTTACGAAATTTAAGGTATTTTTTCTTGAAAAAGCAAACATAACTATTCCCAGTCCGTTTCTGTAACATTTAGAGAAAAGTTAACTTGTGATACTTCTTTTAGTGTTAAATTAACAGCAGATTCCAAATACAGTAACCGTTTTTACATATGATTTGTAGTTCTCGCGATATTTGTGTTCAAACACAACGTTTTTTTATATTTTACGAAATTTAAGGTATTTTTTCTTGAAAAAGCAAACATAACTATTCCCAGTCCGTTTCTGTAACATTTAGAGAAAAGTTCACTTGTGATACTTCTTTTAGTGTTAAATTAACAGCAGATTCCAAATACAGTAACCGTTTTTACATATGATTTGTAGTTCTCGCGATATTTGGGTTCAAACACAATGTTTTTTGATATTTTACGAAATTTAAGGTATTTTTTCTTGAAAAAGCAAACATAACTATTCCCAGTCCGTTTCTGTAACATTTAGAGAAAAGTTCACTTGTGATACTTCTTTTAGTGTTAAATTAACAGCAGATTCCAAATACAGTAACCGTTTTTACATATGATTTGTAGTTCTCGCGATATTTCGGTTTAAACACAACGTTTTTTGATATTTTATGAAATTTAAGGTATTTTTTCTTGAAAAAGCAGACATAACTATTCCCAGTCCGTTTCTGTAACATTTAGAGAAAAGTTCACTTGTGATACTTCTTTTAGTGTTAAATTAACAGCAGATTCCAAATACAGTAACCGTTTTTACATATGATTTGTAGTTCTCGCGATATTTGGGTTCAAACACAACGTTTTTTTATATTTTACGAAATTTAAGGGATTTTTTATTGAAAAAGCAGACCTAACTATTCCCAGTCCGTTTCTGTAACATTTAGAGAAAAGTTAACTTGTGATACTTCTTTTAGTGTTAAATTAACCGCCGATTCCAAATACAGTAACCGTTTTTACATATGATTTGTAGTTCTCGCGATATTGGGGTTCAAACACAATGTTTTTTTATATTTTACGAAATTTAAGGTATTTTTTCTTGAAAAAGCAGACATAACTATTCCCAGTCCGTTTCTGTAACATTTAAAGAAAAGTTCACTTGTGATACTTCTTTTAGTGTTAAATTAACAGCAGATTCCAAATACAGTAACCGTTTTTACATATGATTTGTAGTTCTCGCGATATTGGGGTTCAAACACAACGTTTTTTTATATTTTACGAAATTTAAGGTATTTTTTCTTGAAAAAGCAAACATAACTATTCCCAGTCCGTTTCTGTAACATTTAAAGAAAAGTTCACTTGTGATACTTCTTTTAGTGTTAAATTAACAGCAGATTCCAAATACAGTAACCGTTTTTACATATGATTTGTAGTTCTCGCGATATTGGGGTTCAAACACAACGTTTTTTTATATTTTACGAAATTTAAGGTATTTTTTCTTGAAAAAGCAGACATAACTATTCCCAGTCCGTTTCTGTAACATTTAGAGAAAAGTTAACTTGTGATACTTCTTTTAGTGTTAAATTAACAGCAGATTCCAAATACAGTAACCGTTTTTACATATGATTTGTAGTTCTCGCGATATTTGGGTTCAAACACAACGTTTTTTTATATTTTACGAAATTTAAGGGATTTTTTATTGAAAAAGCAGACCTAACTATTCCCAGTCCGTTTCTGTAACATTTAAAGAAAAGTTCACTTGTGATACTTCTTTTAGTGTTAAATTAACAGCAGATTCCAAATACAGTAACCGTTTTTACATATGATTTGTAGTTCTCGCGATATTGGGGTTCAAACACAACGTTTTTTTATATTTTACGAAATTTAAGGTATTTTTTCTTGAAAAAGCAGACATAACTATTCCCAGTCCGTTTCTGTAACATTTAGAGAAAAGTTCACTTGTGATACTTCTTTTAGTGTTAAATTAACAGCAGATTCCAAATACAGTAACCGTTTTTACATATGATTTGTAGTTCTCGCGATATTGGGGTTCAAACACAACGTTTTTTTATATTTTACGAAATTTAAGGTATTTTTTCTTGAAAAAGCAGACATAACTATTCCCAGTCCGTTTCTGTAACATTTAGAGAAAAGTTCCCTTGCGATACTTCTTTTAGTGTTAAATTAACAGCAGATTCCAAATACAGTAACCGTTTTTACATATGATTTGTAGTTCTCGCGATATTTGGGTTCAAACACAATGTTTTTTGATATTTTACGAAATTTAAGGTATTTTTTCTTGAAAAAGCAAACATAACTATTCCCAGTCCGTTTCTGTAACATTTAGAGAAAAGTTAACTTGTGATACTTCTTTTAGTGTTAAATTAACAGCAGATTCCAAATACAGTAACCGTTTTTACTTAAATTGTAGATTTTGCAACAAAAATTAAAAAAAAATACGATTTGAGGGAATCACAACAAAACTTTTTAAGTTTAAAACAACCGGTTATGTTAAACATAACGGTAACGTATAACGGCATAACGGTACCAAAAATAACTTCATTTTAATAACAAAATAAACGGATAAACAGATGAGTAACCAGAACCCGGTAGCACAAACATACAGATCAGTAACAGCAGTATCAACACCAGATTAGCACAAGACTTAATAAGTAAAATGAAAGCCGACTTCCACCACTGGGTACGAACCTATTGCTTAACGAAATGTCCCTATTTATAATCGAATATGGTGCGAGCCACAAAGTCTGTGAGCCATAGCATACAGTTGAATGTAGAGCATGAATGGGCCATTGTTAGTCCGTTGAATTGAGATTGAGAGGGAAAATCATATCATCAGCCAAAATGGAGCCTTCGCAAAACGTTTATCTAATGAACAATGTCTATTATTTGGCCTAGCTAGTACAACTGTATGCCACCGTTCACGGACCCCGCCAACCCACCGAGTCCCTACAGATCTCCCTTGGGTTCCTCTTGGCCCTCGAAGTATCGTATCTTATCCTTGGGATTGGGGATTATGGTAGCGCTGCCCGGCTTCCAGTCGATCGGACAGACGTCCCCGTGCTGGTCCGTGTACTGGAAGGCCTGCACGAGACGCAGGGTCTGTAAGGGTCCGTAAGTCGTTCTCAACATTATTGTGGGAATCTGGGATGCCCAAGTTCGCATGGCGTGGGTTCGTGGATGCCATAGGACGCGTCCCGACCTGGAGAAAACAATTAAGTGAAAATACAAATGAACAGTGACATGTTATTTAAAAATCTCATATAATTAAATATCAATTAAACATCAATAAACACAAACACATATTTAATAATAAACAAACACACCAACACTTATATAGTGTAGGAATGAATAATTACCCGTTGTAACAATAATTGCAAGCCAGACGTCCCAACACTTTAATAAATAATTCATTGCGAACGACTTGCTGGTAATGTTGTGAATAAACTGTAAATCTAAACTCTAAATAATCAATTGTAATTAAACTTTAAACCAAAGCGATTTTAAATAAGAAACTTTGTTAAACGTAACTTATAATATATTTAGCTACTGAGGAGGCAGCGCTTATTATATATTGGTGTTGGTGTCTGTAATACAAAGCGAACAAATGTCTGGCCATTGACCTTGTGTCTTTGTGTGAAGCCGCGCTATCCAATAATAAGACGGTATAACAATTATTGGTTGTTCAAGCAAAGGCAATGTATACGTTAATGTATAATAATATGTTGCTTGGCGTGGGTGGCTGAGGCCTTGGCCTTGGTTGGTTAGTTTCCAGGGTGATTGTTCTAGAATATTAAATTATTTACCTTGAGTGAACCAAACCAACCACCCACACAATGCTGAAGCACAGCGGTTGTATCCCAGCCGTCCAGCCCAGCCCGGCTGGCGCCTCCTACAACACAATGCAAGCAGCTCAGCTCAATATTGGTTGTAAAATTCTCTTGTAAATATTTTCCAACTCAATAAATAATTACACTTGAAATGCACTATAGAGGGGTGGGGAGGTGTTAGCGATGTCGACAGGCGATTCTAACTGTTTTTGGGGATCATTTCCTTAAAATATATTTTTTATGCTCTATCTCGTGGTGTCGGTTAGAACGCGCGAAAATGAAAATCGATGCTCATTTTTGAAAAAAATCGGAAGTTATTTCGATAAATTATGGCTAATTAACGGAAGGGCTTTTGTGTTGGCAATTTATTATTTAATACAGTTGAATATTTGGCTGAATTGAAGTTCATTAACCCGGATAATTAAATTAAAATGACAAATTATTTCGGTAAATTATGGCTAATTTTGGGAAGGGCTTTTGGAATGGAAATCAAATTTAAATGAAAGGTGTTCTTAGGAGAATTTGAATTAATAACGAGTGCCCTACATAACGGCGCAGTGCACTTAATAACGAGTGCACTACATAACGGCGCAGTGCACTTAATAACGAGTGCCCTACATAACAGCGCAGTGCACTTAATAACGAGTGCACTACATAACGGCGCAGTGCACTTAATAACGAGTGCCCTACATAACGGCGCAGTGCACTTAATAACGAGTGCACTACATAACGGCGCAGTGCATTTAATAACTAGTGCCCTACATAACAGCGCATTGCACTTAATAACGAGTGCACTACATAACGGCGCAGTGCACTTAATAACGAGTGCACTACATAACGGCGCAGTGCACTTAATAACTAGTGCCCTACATAACAGCGCAGTGCACTTAATAACGAGTGCCCTACATAACGGCGCAGTGCACTTTATAACGGTGCAGTGCACTTGATAAAGATGTAGTGCACTTCATAAAGGTGTTAGTAGTGCACTTCATAACGATGCAGTGCACTTAATGTTATATGCTATATTTCATGTTATATGCTATAGTACATGCTCTGCGATATGCTATATGGTATGGTATATGCTATGTTATGCTATATGCTATATTCTATAAGCTATATGTCATATGTTATATGTTATGCTATATGCAATGTCATGCTATATGTTATGGTATATACAATGTTATATGCTATATGTTGTTATATGCTATAGTACATGCTAAGCTTAATGCTATGCTATATGCAATTCTATATGCTATGCTATATGTTATATGCTATAGTACATGCTAAGCTAAATGCTATGCTATATGCAATTCTATATGCTATGCTATATGTTATATGCTATATGTTATGCTATATGCCACGTTATGCTATATGTCATATGCTATATGTTATATAGCCTATGCTATATGCTATATGTTATATGTTATGCTATATGCAATGTCATGCTATATGTTATGGTATATACAATGTTATATGCTATATGTTGTTATATGCTATAGTACATGCTAAGCTTAATGCTATGCTATATGTAATTCTATATGCTATGCTATATGTTATATGCTATAGTACATGCTAAGCTAAATGCTATGCTATATGCAATTCTATATGCTATGCTATATGTTATATGCTATATGTTATGCTATATGCCACGTTATGCTATATGCTATGCTATATGCTGTAGGCTATGCTATCATATGTTATGGTATATACAATGTTATATGCTATATGTTGTTATATGCTATAGTACATGCTAAGCTATATGCTATGCTATATGCAATGCTATATGCTATGCTATATGTTATATGATATATGTTATGCTATATGCCACGTTATGATATATGCTATGCTATGCTATATGTCATATGCTATATGTTAAATGTTATGCTATATGCCATGTTATGTTATATGCTATAGTACATGCTAAGCTATATGCTCTATGCTATGCTATATGCTATATATCATATGCTATATGCTATGGCACATCCTATGCTATATGCTATATATCATATGCTATGCTATGCTATGCTATACTATGCTATGGTGTGCTATGCTATGCTATGCTATGCTATTCTATGATATGCTATGCCATGCTATGCTATGCTATACTATGCTATATGCTATGGTACATCCTATGCTATATGCTATATGCAATATATCATATGCTATGCTATGCTATGCTATGCTATGCTATGCTATACTATACTATACTATGTTATGCTATGCTATGCTATGCTATGCTATGCTATGTTAAGCTATGATATGCTATGTTATGCTATGCTATGCTGTTCTATGATATGCTATGCTATGCTATGCTATATGCTATGGTACATCCTATGCTATATGCTATATGCAATATATCATATGCTATGCTATGCTATGCTATGCTATGCTATGCTATGCTATGCTATACTATACTATGCTATGCTATGCTATGCTATGCTATGCTATTCTATGATATGCTATGCTATGCTATATGCTATGGTACATCCTATGCTATATGCTATATGCAATATATCATATGCTATGCTATGCTATGCTATGCTATGCTATACTATGCTATACTATGTTATGCTATGCTATGCTATGCTATGCTATGCTATGCTATGCTATGCTATGCTATGCTATGCTATGCTATGCTATGCTATGTTAAGCTATGCTATGCTATGCTGTTCTATGATATGCTATGATATGCTATGCTATGCTATGCTATATGCTATGGTTCATCCTATGCTATATGCTATATGCAATATATCATATGCTATGCTATGCTATGCTATGCTATGCTATGCTATGCTATGCTATGATATGCTATGCTATGCTATGCTATGCTATGCTATGCTATGCTATGCTATGCTATTGTATGCTATGATATGCTATGCTATGCTATGTTAAGCTATGATATGCTATGTTATGCTATGCTATGTTTGTCAAAATGACATTTTGACATGTCATTTTGCAAAAATGTCACTTTCAAATTGACAGTTTGACATGTCATTTTGTCAAAATGTCACTTTCAAATTGACATTTTGACATGTCATTTTGCCAAATGTCATTTTCAAGTTGACATTTTGACATGTAATTTTGCCAAAATGTCACTTTCGAATTGACATTTTCACATGTCATTTTGCCAAAATGTCAATGTGTCAATATGTCACTTTCAAATTGACAGTTTGACATGTCATTTTGTAAAATGTCACTTTCAAATTGACATTTTGACATGTTATTTCGCCAAAATGTCACTTTCAAATTGACATTTTGACATGTCAATTTGCCAAAATGTCATTTTCAAGTTGACATTTTGACATGTCATTTTGTCAAAATGTCATTTTCAAATTGACATTTTGACATGTCATTTTGTCAAAATGTCATTTTCAAATTGACATTTTGACATGTCATTTTGCCAAAATGTCACTTTCGAATTGACATTTTCACATGTCATTTTGCCAAAATGTCAATGTGTCAATATGTCACTTTCAAATTGACAGTTTGACATGTCATTTTGTAAAATGTCACTTTCAAATTGACATTTTGACATGTCATTTCGCCAAAATGTCACTTTCAAATTGACATTTTGACATGTCATTTTGCCAAAATGTCATTTTCAAGTTGACATTTTGACATGTAATTTTCCCCCAAAATGTCACTTTCGAATTGACATTTTCACATGTCATTTTGCCAAAATGTCAATGTGTCAATATGTCACTTTCAAATTGACAGTTTGACATGTCATTTTGTCAAAATGTCATTTTCAAATTGACATTTTGACATGTCATATTTTATGAGATTTAAGGTATTTTTTCTTGAAAAAGCGAACATAACTTTTCTGAGTCCGTTTCTGTGACATTTAAAGAAAAGTTCACTTGTGATACTTCTTTTAGTGTTAAATTAACAGCAGATTCCAAATACAGTAACCGTTTTTACATATGATTTGTAGTTCTCGCGATATTTGGGTTCAAACACAACGTTTTTTGATATTTTACGAAATTTAAGGTATTTTTTCTTGAAAAAGCATACATAACTATTCCCAGTCCGTTTCTGTAACATTTAGAGAAAAGTTAACTTGTGATACTTCTTTTAGTGTTAAATTAACAGCAGATTCCAAATACAGTAACCGTTTTTACATATGATTTGTAGTTCTCGCGATATTTGGGTTCAAACACAACGTTTTTTTATATTTTACGAAATTTAAGGTATTTTTTCTTGAAAAAGCAAACATAACTATTCCCAGTCCGTTTCTGTAACATTTAGAGAAAAGTTAACTTGTGATACTTCTTTTAGTGTTAAATTAACAGCAGATTCCAAATACAGTAACCGTTTTTACATATGATTTGTAGTTCTCGCGATATTTGGGTTCAAACACAATGTTTTTTGATATTTTACGAAATTTAAGGTATTTTTTCTTGAAAAAGCAAACATAACTATTCCCAGTCCGTTTCTGTAACATTTAGAGAAAAGTTAACTTGTGATACTTCTTTTAGTGTTAAATTAACAGCAGATTCCAAATACAGTAACCGTTTTTACATATGATTTGTAGTTCTCGCGATATTTGGGTTCAAACACAACGTTTTTTGATATTTTACGAAATTTAAGGTATTTTTTCTTGAAAAAGCATACATAACTATTCCCAGTCCGTTTCTGTAACATTTAGAGAAAAGTTAACTTGTGATACTTCTTTTAGTGTTAAATTAACAGCAGATTCCAAATACAGTAACCGTTTTTACATATGATTTGTAGTTCTCGCGATATTTGGGTTCAAACACAACGTTTTTTGATATTTTACGAAATTTAAGGTATTTTTTCTTGAAAAAGCAAACATAACTATTCCCAGTCCGTTTCTGTAACATTTAGAGAAAAGTTCACTTGTGATACTTCTTTTAGTGTTAAATTAACAGCAGATTCCAAATACAGTAACCGTTTTTACATATGATTTGTAGTTCTCGCGATATTTGGGTTCAAACACAACGTTTTTTGATATTTTACGAAATTTAAGGTATTTTTTCTTGAAAAAGCAAACATAACTATTCCCAGTCCGTTTCTGTAACATTTAGAGAAAAGTTAACTTGTGATACTTCTTTTAGTGTTAAATTAACAGCAGATTCCAAATACAGTAACCGTTTTTACATATGATTTGTAGTTCTCGCGATATTTGGGTTCAAACACAACGTTTTTTTATATTTTACGAAATTTAAGGTATTTTTCTTCTTGAAAAAGCAAACATAACTATTCCCAGTCCGTTTCTGTAACATTTAGAGAAAAGTTAACTTGTGATACTTCTTTTAGTGTTAAATTAACCGCAGATTCCAAATACAGTAACCGTTTTTACATATGATTTGTAGTTCTCGCGATATTTGGGTTCAAACACAACGTTTTTTGATATTTTACGAAATTTAAGGTATTTTTTCTTGAAAAAGCAAACATAACTATTCCCAGTCCGTTTCTGTAACATTTAGAGAAAAGTTAACTTGTGATACTTCTTTTAGTGTTAAATTAACCGCAGATTCCAAATACAGTAACCGTTTTTACATATGATTTGTAGTTCTCGCGATATTTGGGTTCAAACACAACGTTTTTTGATATTTTACGAAATTTAAGGTATTTTTTCTTGAAAAAGCAAACATAACTATTCCCAGTCCGTTTCTGTAACATTTAGAGAAAAGTTAACTTGTGATACTTCTTTTAGTGTTAAATTAACCGCAGATTCCAAATACAGTAACCGTTTTTACTTAAATTGTAGATTTTGCAACAAAAATTAAAAAAAAATACGATTTGAGGGAATCACAACAAAACTTTTTAAGTTTAAAACAACCGGTTATGTTAAACATAACGGTAACGTATAACGGCATAACGGTACCAAAAATAACTTCATTTTAATAACAAAATAAACGGATAAACAGATGAGTAACCAGAACCCGGTAGCACAAACATACAGATCAGTAACAGCAGTATCAACACCAGATTAGCACAAGACTTAATAAGTAAAATGAAAGCCGACTTCCACCACTGGGTACGAACCTATTGCTTAACGAAATGTCCCTATTTATAATCGAATATGGTGCGAGCCACAAAGTCTGTGAGCCATAGCATATAGTTGAATGTAGAGCATGCATGGGCCATTGTTAGTCCGTTGAATTGAGATTTAGAGGGAAAATCATATCATTAGCCAAAATGGAGCCTTCGCAAAACGTTTATCTAATGAACAATGTCTATTATTTGGCCTAGCTAGTACAACTGTATGCCACCGTTCACGGACCCCGCCAACCCACCGAGTCCATACAGATCTCCCTTGGGTTCCTCTTGGCCCTCGAAGTATCGTATCTTATCCTTGGGATTGGGGATTATGGTAGCGCTGCCCGGCTTCCAGTCGATCGGACAGACGTCCCCGTGCTGGTCCGTGTACTGGAAGGCCTGCACGAGACGCAGGGTCTGTAAGGGTCCGTAAGTCGTTCTCAACATTATTGTGGGAATCTGGGAAGCCCAAGTTCGCACGGCGTGGGTTCGTGGATGCCATAGCACGCGTCCCGACCTGGAGAAAACAATTAAGTGAAAATACAAATGAACAGTGACAAGTTATTTAAAAATCTCATATAATTAAATGTCAATTAAACATCAATAAACACAAACACATATTTAATAATAAACAAACACACCAACACTTATATAATGTTGGAATGAATAATTACCCGTTGTAACAATAATTGCAAGCCAGACGTCCCAACACTTTAATAAATAATTCATTGCGAACGACTTGCTGGTAATGTTGTGAATAAACAGTAAATCTAAACTCTAAATAATCAATTGTAATTAAACTTTAAACCAAAGCGATTTTAAATAAGAAACTTTGTTAAACGTAACTTATAATATATTCAGCTACTGAGGAAGCAGCGCTTATTATATATTGGTGTTGGTGTCTGTAATACAAAGCGAACAAATGTCTGGCCATTGACCTTGTGTCTTTGTGTGAAGCCGCGCTATCCAATAATAAGACGGTATAACAATTATTGGTTGTTCAAGCAAAGGCAATGTATACGTTAATGTATAATAATATGTTGCTTGGCGTGGGTGGCTGAGGCCTTGGCCTTGGTTGGTTAGTTTCCAGGGTGATATGTTCTAGAATATTAAATTATTTACCTTGAGTGAACCAAACCAACCACCCACACAATGCTGAAGCACAGCCATTGTATCCCAGCCGTCCAGCCCAGCCCGGCTGGCGCCTCCTACAACACAATGCAAGCAGCTCAGCTCAATATTGCTTGAAAATTCTCTTGTAAATATTTTCCAACTCAATAAATAATTACACTTGAAATGCACTATAGAGGGGTGGTGAGGTGTTAGCGGTGTCGCCAGGCGATTCTAACTGTTTTTGGGGATCATTTCCTTAAAATATATTTTTTATGCTCTATCTCGTGGTGTCGGTTAGAACGCGCGAAAATGAAAATCGATGGTCAATTTTGAAAAAAATCGGAAGTTATTTCGATAAATTATGGCTAATTTTGGGAAGGGCTTTTGGTTGGCAATTTATTATTTAATACAGTTGAATATTTGGCTGAATTGAAGTTCATTAACCCGGGTAATTAAATTTAAATGACAAGTTATTTCGGTAAATTGATGGCTAATTTTGGGAAGGGCTTTTGTGTTGGCAATTTATTATTTAATACAGTTGAATATTTGGCTGAATTGAAGTTCATTAACCCGGGTAATTAAATTGAAATAACAAGTTATTTTGTCGCATTCATGCATTCATTCATTTTGTCACACATGTCAGTTAAAATGTCACATTCGAATTGACATTTTGACATGTCATTTTGCCAAAATGTCAATGAGTCAATATGTCACTTTCAAATTGACAGTTTGACATGTTATTTTGTCAAAATGTCAATGTGTCAATATGTCACTTTCAAATTGACAGTTTGACATGTCATTTTGTAAAATGTCACTTTCAAATTGACATTTTGACATGTCATTTTGCCAAAATGTCATTTTCATGTTGACATTTTGACATGTCATTTGCCAAAATGTCAATGTGTCAATATGTCACATTCAAATTGACAGTTTGACATGTCATTTTGTAAAATGTCACTTTCAAATTGACATTTTGACATGTCATTTTGCCAAAATGTCATTTTCAAGTTGACATTTTGACATGTCATTTGCCAAAATGTCAATATGTGAATATGCCACTTTCAAATTGACAGTTTGACATGTCATTTTGTCAAAATGTCACTTTCAAATTGACAGTTTGACATGTCATTTTGTCAAAATGTCACTTTCAAATTGACATTTTGACATGTCATTTTGCCAAATGTCATTTTCAAGTTGACATTTTGACATGTAATTTTGCCAAAATGTCACTTTCGAATTGACATTTTGACATGTCATTTTGCCAAAATGTCAATGTGTCAATATGTCACTTTCAAATTGACAGTTTGACATGTCATTTTGTCAAAATGTCACTTTCAAATTGACATTTTGACATGTCAATTTGCCAAAATGTCACTTTCGAATTGACATTTTGACATGTCATTTTGCCAAAATGTCACTTTCAAATTGACAGTTTGACATGTCATTTTGTCAAAATGTCACTTTCAAATTGACATTTTGACATGTCATTTTGCCAAATGTCATTTTCAAGTTGACATTTTGACATGTAATTTTGCCAAAATGTCACTTTCGAATTGACATTTTCACATGTCATTTTGCCAAAATGTCAATGTGTCAATATGTCACTTTCAAATTGACAGTTTGACATGTCATTTTGTCAAAATGTCACTTTCAAATTGACATTTTGACATGTCATTTTGCTAAAATGTCACTTTCAAATTGACATTTTGACATGTCATTTTGCCAAAATTTCATTTTCAAGTTGACATTTTGACATTTGTCATTTTGTCAAAATGTCATTTTCAAATTGACATTTTGACATGTCATTTTGCCAAAATGTCATTTTCAAGTATACATTTTGACATGTCATTTTGTCAAAATGTCATATGACCTGTCATATTTTATGAGATTTAAGGTATTTTTTCTTGAAAAAGCGAACGTAACTTTTCTGAGTCCGTTTCTGTAACATTTAGAGAAAAGTTCACTTGTGATCCTTCTTTTAGTGTTAAATTAACAGCAGATTCCAAATACAGTAACCGTTTTTACATATGATTTGTAGTTCTCGCGATATTTGGGTTCAAACACAACGTTTTTTGATATTTTACGAAATTTAAGGTATTTTTTCTTGAAAAAGCAGACATAACTATTCCCAGTCCGTTTCTGTAACATTTAGAGAAAAGTTCACTTGTGATACTTCTTTTAGTGTTAAATTAACAGCAGATTCCAAATACAGTAACCGTTTTTACATATGATTTGTAGTTCTCGCGATATTTGGGTTCAAACACAACGTTTTTTGATATTTTACGAAATTTAAGGTATTTTTCTTCTTGAAAAAGCATACATAACTATTCCCAGTCCGTTTCTGTAACATTTAGAGAAAAGTTCACTTGTGATACTTCTTTTAGTGTTAAATTAACCGCAGATTCCAAATACAGTAACCGTTTTTACATATGATTTGTAGTTCTCGCGATATTTGGGTTCAAACACAACGTTTTTTGATATTTTACGAAATTTAAGGTATTTTTTCTTGAAAAAGCAAACATAACTATTCCCAGTCCGTTTCTGTAACATTTAGAGAAAAGTTCACTTGTGATACTTCTTTTAGTGTTAAATTAACCGCAGATTCCAAATACAGTAACCGTTTTTACTTAAATTGTAGATTTTGCAACAAAAATTAAAAAAAAATACGATTTGAGGGAATCACAACAAAACTTTTTAAGTTTAAAACAACCGGTTATGTTAAACATAACGGTAACGTATAACGGCATAACGGTACCAAAAATAACTTCATTTTAATAACAAAATAAACGGATAAACAGATGAGTAACCAGAACCCGGTAGCACAAACATACAGATCAGTAACAGCAGTATCAACACCAGATTAGCACAAGACTTAATAAGTAAAATGAAAGCCGACTTCCACCACTGGGTACGAACCTATTGCTTAACGAAATGTCCCTATTTATAATCGAATATGGTGCGAGCCACAAAGTCTGTGAGCCATAGCATATAGTTGAATGTAGAGCATGCATGGGCCATTGTCAGTCCGTTGAATTGAGATTTAGAGGGAAAATCATATCATTAGCCAAAATGGAGCCTTCGCAAAACGTTTATCTAATGAACAATGTCTATTATTTGGCCTAGCTAGTACAACTGTATGCCACCGTTCACGGACCCCGCCAACCCACCGAGTCCATACAGATCTCCCTTGGGTTCCTCTTGGCCCTCGAAGTATCGTATCTTATCCTTGGGATTGGGGATTATGGTAGCGCTGCCCGGCTTCCAGTCGATCGGACAGACGTCCCCGTGCTGGTCCGTGTACTGGAAGGCCTGCACGAGACGCAGGGTCTGTAAGGGTCCGTAAGTCGTTCTCAACATTATTGTGGGAATCTGGGAAGCCCAAGTTCGCACGGCGTGGGTTCGTGGATGCCATAGCACGCGTCCCGACCTGGAGAAAACAATTAAGTGAAAATACAAATGAACAGTGACATGTTATTTAAAAATCTCATATAATTAAATATCAATTAAACATCAATAAACACAAACACATATTTAATAATAAACAAACACACCAACACTTATATAATGTAGGAATGAATAATTACCCGTTGTAACAATAATTGCAAGCCAGACGTCCCAACACTTTAATAAATAATTCATTGCGAACGACTTGCTGGTAATGTTGTGAATAAACAGTAAATCTAACCTCTAAATAATCAATTGTAATTAAACTTTAAACCAAAGCGATTTTAAATAAGAAACTTTGTTAAACGTAACTTATAATATATTCAGCTACTGAGGAGGCAGCGCTTATTATATATTGGTGTTGGTGTCTGTAATACAAAGCGAACAAATGTCTGGCCATTGACCTTGTGTCTTTGTGTGAAGCCGCGCTATCCAATAATAAGACGGTATAACAATTATTGGTTGTTCAAGCAAAGGCAATGTATACGTTAATGTATAATAATATGTTGCTTGGCGTGGGTGGCTGAGGCCTTGGCCTTGGTTGGTTAGTTTCCAGGGTGATTGTTCTAGAATATTAAATTATTTACCTTGAGTGAACCAAACCAACCACCCACACAATGCTGAAGCACAGCGCATTGTATCCCAGCCGTCCAGCCCAGCCCGGCTGGCGCCTCCTACAACACAATGCGCAAGCAGCTCAGCTCAATATTGCTTGAAAATTCTCTTGTAAATATTTTCCAACTCAATAAATAATTACACTTGAAATGCACTATAGAGGGGTGGGGAGGTGTTAGCGATGTCGCCCGGTGATTCTGAGCGTTTTTGGTGATCATTTGCTTAAAATATATTTTTTATGCTCTATCTCGTGGTGTCAGTTAGAACGCGCGAAAATGAAAATCGATGCTCATTTTTGAAAAAAATCGGAAGTTATTTCGGTAAATTGCGGCTAATTTTGGGAAGGGCTTTTGAGTTGGCAATTTATTATTTAATACAGTTGAATATTTGGCTGAATTGAAGTTCATTAACCCGGGTAATTAAATTGAAATAACAAGTTATTTTGCAAAATTATGGCTAATTTTGGGAAGGGCTTTTGGAATGGCATTGAAATTGAAATGAAAGGTGTTCTTAGGAGAATTTGAATTAATAACTAGTGCCCTACATAACAGCGCAGTGCACTTAATAACGAGTGCCCTACATAACGGCGCAGTGCACTTTATAACGGCGCAGTGCACTTCATAAAGGTGTAGTGCACTTCATAAAAGGTGTTAGTAGTGCACTTCATAACGATGCAGTGCACTTAATGTTATATGCTATATTTCATGTTATATGCTATAGTACATGCTATGCGATATGCTATATGGTATGGTATGGTATATGCTATGCTATATGCTATGCTATATGCTATGCTATTTGCTAGGCTATATGCTATGCTATATGTTATAGGCTATGCTATATGCTATATGTCATATGTTAAATGTTATGCTATATGCAATGTCATGCTATATGTTATGGTATATGCCATGTTATGATATATGGTATGCTATATGCGATATGCTATTAGCTATATGTTATATGTTATGCTATAGTACATGCTATGCTATATGCTATGCTATATGCTATGCTATATGCTATGCTATATGCTATGCTATTTGCTAGGCTATATGCTATGCTATATGTTATAGGCTATGCTATATGCTATATGTCATATGTTAAATGTTATGCTATATGCAATGTCATGCTATATGTTATGGTATATGCCATGTTATGATATATGCTATGCTATGCTATATGTCATATGCTATATGTTAAATGTTATGCTATATGCCATGTTATGTTATATGCTATAGTACATGCTAAGCTATATGCTCTATGCTATGCTATATGCTATATGCAATATATCATATGCTATGCTATGTTATGCTATATGCCATATGCTATGATACATCCTATGCTATATGCAATATATCATATGATATGCTATGTTATGCTATATGCTATGGTACATCCTATGCTATATGCTATGCTATGCTATGCTATATGCTATGCTATATGATATGATATATGCTATGCTATATGTTATATACTATATGTTATATGTTATGCTATATGCCACGTTATGCATGCTATGCTATGCTATGCTATGTTATGCTATGCTATCATATGTTATGTTGTTCTATGCTATGCTATGCTATGCTATGCTATGTTAAGCTATGATATGCTATGCTATGCTATGCTATGCTATGCTATGTTAAGCAATGATATGCTATGTTATGCTATGCTATGTTTGTCAAAATGACATTTTGACATGTCATTTTGCCAAAATGTCACTTTCGAATTGACATTTTGACATGTCATTTTGCCAAAATGTCAATGTGTCAATATGTCACTTTCAAATTTACAGTTTGACATGTCATTTTGTAAAATGTCACTTTCAAATTGACATTTTGACATGTCATTTTGCCAAAATGTCATTTTCAAGTTGACATTTTGACATGTCATTATGCCAAATGTCATTTTCAAGTTGACATTTTGACATGTAATTTTGCCAAAATGTCACTTTCGAATTGACATTTTGACATGTCATTTTGCCAAAATGTCAATGTGTCAATATGTCACTTTCAAATTGACAGTTTGACATGTCATTTTCTCATAATGTCACTTTCAAATTGACATTTTGACATGTCAATTTGCCAAAATGTCACTTTCGAATTGACATTTTGACATGTTATTTTGTCAAAATGTCACATTCGAATTGACATTTTGACATGTCATTTTGCCAAAATGTCAATGAGTCAATATGTCACTTTCAAATTGACAGTTTGACATGTCATTTTGTCAAAATGTCACTTTCAAATTGACATTTTGACATGTCAATTTGCCAAAATGTCATTTTCAAGTTGACATTTTGACATGTCATTTGCCAAAATGTCAATGTGTCAATATTTCACATTCAAATTGACAGTTTGACATGTCATTTTGTAAAATGTCACTTTCAAATTGACATTTTGACATGTCATTTTGCCAAAATGTCATTTTCAAGTTGACATTTTGACATGTCATTTGCCAAAATGTCAATATGTCAATATGCCACTTTCAAATTGACAGTTTGACATGTCATTTTGTCAAAATGTCACTTTCAAATTGACAGTTTGACATGTCATTTTGTCAAAATGTCACTTTCAAATTGACATTTTGACATGTCATTTTGCCAAATGTCATTTTCAAGTTGACATTTTGACATGTAATTTTGCCAAAATGTCACTTTCGAATTGACATTTTGACATGTCATTTTGCCAAAATGTCAATGTGTCAATATGTCACTTTCAAATTGACAGTTTGACATGTCATTTTGTCAAAATGTCACTTTCAAATTGACATTTTGACATGTCATATTTTATGAGATTTAAGGTATTTTTTCTTGAAAAAGCGAACATAACTTTTCTGAGTCCGTTTCTGTGACATTTAAAGAAAAGTTAACTTGTGATACTTCTTTTAGTGTTAAATTAACCGCAGATTCCAAATACAGTAACCGTTTTTACATATGATTTGTAGTTCTCGCGATATTTGGGTTCAAACACAACGTTTTTTGATATTTTACGAAATTTAAGGTATTTTTTCTTGAAAAAGCAAACATAACTATATTCCAAGTCCGTTTCTGTAACATTTAGATAAAAGTTAACTTGTGATACTTCTTTTAGTGTTAAATTAACCGCCGATTCCAAATACAGTAACCGTTTTTACATATGATTTGTAGTTCTCGCGATATTTGGGTTCAAACACAACATTTTTTGATATTTTACGAAATTTAAGGTATTTTTTCTTGAAAAAGCAGACATAACTATTCCCAGTCCGTTTCTGTAACATTTAGAGAAAAGTTAACTTGTGATACTTCTTTTAGTGTTAAATTAAAAGCAGATTCCAAATACAGTAACCGTTTTTACTTATGATTTGTAGTTCTCGTGATATTTGGGTTCAAACACAACGTTTTTTGATATTTTACGAAATTTAAGGTATTTTTTCTTGAAAAAGCAGACATAACTATTCCCAGTCCGTTTCTGTAACATTTAGAGAAAAGTTCACTTGCGATACTTCTTTTAGTGTTAAATTAACAGCAGATTCCAAATACAGTAACCGTTTTTACTTAAATTGTAGATTTTGCAACAAAAATTAAAAAAAAATACGATTTGAGGGAATCACAACAAAACTTTTTAAGTTTAAAACAACCGGTTATGTTAAACATAACGGTAACGTATAACGGCATAACGTTACTAAAAATAACTTCATTTTAATAACAAAATAAACGGATAAACAGATGAGTAACCAGAACCCGGTAGCACAAACATACAGATCAGTAACAGCAGTATCAACACCAGATTAGCACAAGACTTAATAAGTAAAATGAAAGCCGACTTCCACCACTGGGTACGAACCTATTGCTTAACGAAATGTCCCTATTTATAATCGAATATGGTGCGAGCCACAAAGTCTGTGAGCCATAGCATATAGTTGAATGTAGAGCATGCATGGGCCATTGTCAGTCCGTTGAATTGAGATTTAGAGGGAAAATCATATCATTAGCCAAAATGGAGCCTTCGCAAAACGTTTATCTAATGAACAATGTCTATTATTTGGCCTAGCTAGTACAACTGTATGCCACCGTTCACGGACCCCGCCAACCCACCGAGTCCATACAGATCTCCCTTGGGTTCCTCTTGGCCCTCGAAGTATCGTATCTTATCCTTGGGATTGGGGATTATGGTAGCGCTGCCCGGCTTCCAGTCGATCGGACAGACGTCCCCGTGCTGGTCCGTGTACTGGAAGGCCTGCACGAGACGCAGGGTCTGTAAGGGTCCGTAAGTCGTTCTCAACATTATTGTGGGAATCTGGGAAGCCCAAGTTCGCACGGCGTGGGTTCGTGGATGCCATAGCACGCGTCCCGACCTGGAGAAAACAATTAAGTGAAAATACAAATGAACAGTGACATGTTATTTAAAAATCTCATATAATTAAATATCAATTAAACATCAATAAACACAAACACATATTTAATAATAAACAAACACACCAACACTTATATAATGTAGGAATGAATAATTACCCGTTGTAACAATAATTGCAAGCCAGACGTCCCAACACTTTAATAAATAATTCATTGCGAACGACTTGCTGGTAATGTTGTGAATAAACAGTAAATCTAAACTCTAAATAATCAATTGTAATTAAACTTTAAACCAAAGCGATTTTAAATAAGAAACTTTGTTAAACGTAACTTATAATATATTCAGCTACTGAGGAAGCAGCGCTTATTATATATTGGTGTTGGTGTCTGTAATACAAAGCGAACAAATGTCTGGCCATTGACCTTGTGTCTTTGTGTGAAGCCGCGCTATCCAATAATAAGACGGTATAACAATTATTGGTTGTTCAAGCAAAGGCAATGTATACGTTAATGTATAATAATATGTTGCTTGGCGTGGGTGGCTGAGGCCTTGGCCTTGGTTGGTTAGTTTCCAGGGTGATTGTTCTAGAATATTAAATTATTTACCTTGAGTGAACCAAACCAACCACCCACACAATGCTGAAGCACAGCGCATTGTATCCCAGCCGTCCAGCCCAGCCCGTCTGGCGCCTCCTACAACACAATGCAAGCAGCTCAGCTCAATATTGCTTGAAAATTCTCTTGTAAATATTTTCCAACTCAATAAATAATTACACTTGAAATGCACTATAGAGGGGTGGGGAGGTGTTAGCGATGTCGCCCGGTGATTCTGAGCGTTTTTGGTGATCATTTGCTTAAAATATATTTTTTATGCTCTATCTCGTGGTGTCAGTTAGAACGCGCGAAAATGAAAATCGATGCTCATTTTTGAAAAAAATCGGAAGTTATTTCGGTAAATTGCGGCTAATTTTGGGAAGGGCTTTTGAGTTGGCAATTTATTATTTAATACAGTTGAATATTTGGCTGAATTGAAGTTCATTAACCCGGGTAATTAAATTGAAATAACAAGTTATTTTGCAAAATTATGGCTAATTTTGGGAAGGGCTTTTGGAATGGCATTGAAATTGAAATGAAAGGTGTTCTTAGGAGAATTTGAATTAATAACTAGTGCCCTACATAACAGCGCAGTGCACTTAATAACGAGTGCCCTACATAACGGCGCAGTGCACTTTATAACGGCGCAGTGCACTTCATAAAGGTGTAGTGCACTTCATAAAAGGTGTTAGTAGTGCACTTCATAACGATGCAGTGCACTTAATGTTATATGCTATATTTCATGTTATATGCTATAGTACATGCTATGCGATATGCTATATGGTATGGTATGGTATATGCTATGCTATATGCTATGCTATATGCTATGCTATTTGCTAGGCTATATGCTATGCTATATGTTATAGGCTATGCTATATGCTATATGTCATATGTTAAATGTTATGCTATATGCAATGTCATGCTATATGTTATGGTATATGCCATGTTATGATATATGCTATGCTATGCTATATGTCATATGCTATATGTTAAATGTTATGCTATATGCCATGTTATGTTATATGCTATAGTACATGCTAAGCTATATGCTCTATGCTATGCTATATGCTATATGCAATATATCATATGCTATGCTATGTTATGCTATATGCCATATGCTATGATACATCCTATGCTATATGCAATATATCATATGATATGCTATGTTATGCTATATGCTATGGTACATCCTATGCTATATGCTATGCTATGCTATGCTATGCTATATGCTATGCTATATGATATGATATATGCTATGCTATATGTTATATACTATATGTTATATGTTATGCTATATGCCACGTTATGCATGCTATGCTATGCTATGCTATGTTATGCTATGCTATCATATGTTATGTTGTTCTATGCTATGCTATGCTATGCTATGCTATGTTAAGCTATGATATGCTATGCTATGCTATGCTATGCTATGCTATGTTAAGCAATGATATGCTATGTTATGCTATGCTATGTTTGTCAAAATGACATTTTGACATGTCATTTTGCCAAAATGTCACTTTCGAATTGACATTTTGACATGTCATTTTGCCAAAATGTCAATGTGTCAATATGTCACTTTCAAATTTACAGTTTGACATGTCATTTTGTAAAATGTCACTTTCAAATTGACATTTTGACATGTCATTTTGCCAAAATGTCATTTTCAAGTTGACATTTTGACATGTCATTATGCCAAATGTCATTTTCAAGTTGACATTTTGACATGTAATTTTGCCAAAATGTCACTTTCGAATTGACATTTTGACATGTCATTTTGCCAAAATGTCAATGTGTCAATATGTCACTTTCAAATTGACAGTTTGACATGTCATTTTCTCATAATGTCACTTTCAAATTGACATTTTGACATGTCAATTTGCCAAAATGTCACTTTCGAATTGACATTTTGACATGTTATTTTGTCAAAATGTCACATTCGAATTGACATTTTGACATGTCATTTTGCCAAAATGTCAATGAGTCAATATGTCACTTTCAAATTGACAGTTTGACATGTCATTTTGTCAAAATGTCACTTTCAAATTGACATTTTGACATGTCAATTTGCCAAAATGTCATTTTCAAGTTGACATTTTGACATGTCATTTGCCAAAATGTCAATGTGTCAATATTTCACATTCAAATTGACAGTTTGACATGTCATTTTGTAAAATGTCACTTTCAAATTGACATTTTGACATGTCATTTTGCCAAAATGTCATTTTCAAGTTGACATTTTGACATGTCATTTGCCAAAATGTCAATATGTCAATATGCCACTTTCAAATTGACAGTTTGACATGTCATTTTGTCAAAATGTCACTTTCAAATTGACAGTTTGACATGTCATTTTGTCAAAATGTCACTTTCAAATTGACATTTTGACATGTCATTTTGCCAAATGTCATTTTCAAGTTGACATTTTGACATGTAATTTTGCCAAAATGTCACTTTCGAATTGACATTTTGACATGTCATTTTGCCAAAATGTCAATGTGTCAATATGTCACTTTCAAATTGACAGTTTGACATGTCATTTTGTCAAAATGTCACTTTCAAATTGACATTTTGACATGTCATATTTTATGAGATTTAAGGTATTTTTTCTTGAAAAAGCGAACATAACTTTTCTGAGTCCGTTTCTGTGACATTTAAAGAAAAGTTAACTTGTGATACTTCTTTTAGTGTTAAATTAACCGCAGATTCCAAATACAGTAACCGTTTTTACATATGATTTGTAGTTCTCGCGATATTTGGGTTCAAACACAACGTTTTTTGATATTTTACGAAATTTAAGGTATTTTTTCTTGAAAAAGCAAACATAACTATATTCCAAGTCCGTTTCTGTAACATTTAGATAAAAGTTAACTTGTGATACTTCTTTTAGTGTTAAATTAACCGCCGATTCCAAATACAGTAACCGTTTTTACATATGATTTGTAGTTCTCGCGATATTTGGGTTCAAACACAACATTTTTTGATATTTTACGAAATTTAAGGTATTTTTTCTTGAAAAAGCAGACATAACTATTCCCAGTCCGTTTCTGTAACATTTAGAGAAAAGTTAACTTGTGATACTTCTTTTAGTGTTAAATTAAAAGCAGATTCCAAATACAGTAACCGTTTTTACTTATGATTTGTAGTTCTCGTGATATTTGGGTTCAAACACAACGTTTTTTGATATTTTACGAAATTTAAGGTATTTTTTCTTGAAAAAGCAGACATAACTATTCCCAGTCCGTTTCTGTAACATTTAGAGAAAAGTTCACTTGCGATACTTCTTTTAGTGTTAAATTAAAAGCAGATTCCAAATACAGTAACCGTTTTTACTTAAATTGTAGATTTTGCAACAAAAATTAAAAAAAAATACGATTTGAGGGAATCACAACAAAACTTTTTAAGTTTAAAACAACCGGTTATGTTAAACATAACGGTAACGTATAACGGCATAACGTTACTAAAAATAACTTCATTTTAATAACAAAATAAACGGATAAACAGATGAGTAACCAGAACCCGGTAGCACAAACATACAGATTAGTAACAGCAGTATCAACACCAGATTAGCACAAGACTTAATAAGTAAAATGAAAGCCGACTTCCACCACTGGGTACGAACCTATTGCTTAACGAAATGTCCCTATTTATAATCGAATATGGTGCGAGCCACAAAGTCTGTGAGCCATAGCATATAGTTGAATGTAGAGCATGCATGGGCCATTGTTAGTCCGTTGAATTGAGATTTAGAGGGAAAATCATATCATTAGCCAAAATGGAGCCTTCGCAAAACGTTTATCTAATGAACAATGTCTATTATTTGGCCTAGCTAGTACAACTGTATGCCACCGTTCACGGACCCCGCCAACCCACCGAGTCCCTACAGATCTCCCTTGGGTTCCTCTTGGCCCTCGAAGTATCGTATCTTATCCTTGGGATTGGGGATTATGGTAGCGCTGCCCGGCTTCCAGTCGATCGGACAGACGTCCCCGTGCTGGTCCGTGTACTGGAAGGCCTGCACGAGACGCAGGGTCTGTAAGGGTCCGTAAGTCGTTCTCAACATTATTGTGGGAATCTGGGAAGCCCAAGTTCGCACGGCGTGGGTTCGTGGATGCCATAGCACGCGTCCCGACCTGGAGAAAACAATTAAGTGAAAATACAAATGAACAGTGACAAGTTATTTAAAAATCTCATATAATTAAATATCAATTAAACATCAATAAACACAAACACATATTTAATAATAAACAAACACACCAACACTTATATAATGTTGGAATGAATAATTACCCGTTGTAACAATAATTGCAAGCCAGACGTCCCAACACTTTAATAAATAATTCATTGCGAACGACTTGCTGGTAATGTTGTGAATAAACAGTAAATCTAAACTCTAAATAATCAATTGTAATTAAACTTTAAACCAGAGCGATTTTAAATAAGAAACTTTGTTAAACGTAACTTATAATATATTCAGCTACTGAGGAAGCAGCGCTTATTATATATTGGTGTTGGTGTCTGTAATACAAAGCGAACAAATGTCTGGCCATTGACCTTGTGTCTTTGTGTGAAGCCGCGCTATCCAATAATAAGACGGTATAACAATTATTGGTTGTTCAAGCAAAGGCAATGTATACGTTAATGTATAATAATATGTTGCTTGGCGTGGGTGGCTGAGGCCTTGGCCTTGGTTGGTTAGTTTCCAGGGTGATATGTTCTAGAATATTAAATTATTTACCTTGAGTGAACCAAACCAACCACCCACACAATGCTGAAGCACATTGTATCCCAGCCGTCCAGCCCAGCCCGTCTGGCGCCTCCTACAACACAATGCAAGCAGCTCAGCTCAATATTGCTTGAAAATTCTCTTGTAAATATTTCCCCCATCAATAAATAATTACACTTGAAATGCACTATAGAGGGGTGGGGAGGTGTTAGCGGTGTCGCCAGGCGATTCTAACTGTTTTTGGGGATCATTTCCTTAAAATATATTTTTTATGCTCTATCTCGTGGTGTCGGTTAGAACGCGCGAAAATGAAAATCGATGGTCATTTTTGAAAAAAATCGGAAGTTATTTCGATAAATTATGGCTAATTAACGGAAGGGCTTTTGTGTTGGCAATTTATTATTTAATACAGTTGAATATTTGGCTGAATTGAAGTTCATTAACCCGGGTAATTAAATTGAAATAACAAGTTATTTTGCAAAATTATGGCTAATTTTGGGAAGGGCTTTTGGAATGGAAATCAAATTTAAATGAAAGGTGTTCTTAGGAGAATTTGAATTAATAACGAGTGCCCTACATAACGGCGCAGTGCACTTAATAACGAGTGCACTACATAACGGCGCAGTGCACTTAATAACTAGTGCCCTACATAACAGCGCATTGCACTTAATAACGAGTGCACTACAAAACAGCGCAGTGCACTTAATAACGAGTGCACTACATAACGGCGCAGTGCATTTAATAACTAGTGCCCTACATAACAGCGCATTGCACTTAATAACGAGTGCACTACATAACGGCGCAGTGCACTTAATAACGAGTGCACTACATAACGGCGCAGTGCACTTAATAACTAGTGCCCTACATAACAGCGCAGTGCACTTAATAACGAGTGCCCTACATAACGGCGCAGTGCACTTTATAACGGTGCAGTGCACTTGATAAAGATGTAGTGCACTTCATAAAGGTGTTAGTAGTGCACTTCATAACGATGCAGTGCACTTAATGTTATATGCTATATTTCATGTTATATGCTATAGTACATGCTCTGCGATATGCTATATGGTATGGTATATGCTATGTTATGCTATATGCTATATTCTATAAGCTATATGTCATATGTTATATGTTATGCTATATGCAATGTCATGCTATATGTTATGGTATATACAATGTTATATGCTATATGTTGTTATATGCTATAGTACATGCTAAGCTTAATGCTATGCTATATGCAATTCTATATGCTATGCTATATGTTATATGCTATAGTACATGCTAAGCTAAATGCTATGCTATATGCAATTCTATATGCTATGCTATATGTTATATGCTATATGTTATGCTATATGCCACGTTATGCTATATGTCATATGCTATATGTTATATAGCCTATGCTATATGCTATATGTAATTCTATATGCTATGCTATATGTTATATGCTATAGTACATGCTAAGCTAAATGCTATGCTATATGCAATTCTATATGCTATGCTATATGTTATATGCTATATGTTATGCTATATGCCACGTTATGCTATATGCTATGCTATATGCTATAGGCTATGCTATCATATGTTATGGTATATACAATGTTATATGCTATATGTTGTTATATGCTATAGTACATGCTAAGCTTAATGCTATGCTATATGCAATTCTATATGCTATGCTATATGTTATATGCTATAGTACATGCTAAGCTAAATGCTATGCTATATGCAATTCTATATGCTATGCTATATGTTATATGCTATATGTTATGCTATATGCCACGTTATGCTATATGTCATATGCTATATGTTATATAGCCTATGCTATATGCTATATGTAATTCTATATGCTATGCTATATGTTATATGCTATAGTACATGCTAAGCTATATGCTATGCTATATGCAATGCTATATGCTATGCTATATGTTATATGATATATGTTATGCTATATGCCACGTTATGATATATGCTATGCTATGCTATATGTCATATGCTATATGTTAAATGTTATGCTATATGCCATGTTATGTTATATGCTATAGTACATGCTAAGCTATATGCTCTATGCTATGCTATATGCTATATATCATATGCTATATGCTATGGCACATCCTATGCTATATGCTATATATCATATGCTATGCTATGCTATGCTATGCTATACTATGCTATGCTATGGTGTGCTATGCTATGCTATGCTATTCTATGATATGCTATGCTATGCTATGCTATACTATGCTATATGCTATGGTACATCCTATGCTATATGCTATATGCAATATATCATATGCTATGCTATGCTATGCTATGCTATGCTATGCTATGCTATGCTATGCTATACTATACTATGTTATGCTATGCTATGCTATGCTATGCTATGCTATGCTATGTTAAGCTATGATATGCTATGTTATGCTATGCTATGCTGTTCTATGATATGCTATGCTATGCTATGCTATATGCTATGGTACATCCTATGCTATATGCTATATGCAATATATCATATGCTATGCTATGCTATGCTATGCTATGCTATGCTATGCTATGCTATGCTATACTATGCTATGCTATGCTATGCTATGCTATTCTATGATATGCTATGCTATGCTATATGCTATGGTACATCCTATGCTATATGCTATATGCAATATATCATATGCTATGCTATGCTATGCTATGCTATGCTATACTATGCTATACTATGTTATGCTATGCTATGCTATGCTATGCTATGCTATGTTAAGCTATGCTATGCTATGCTGTTCTATGATATGCTATGATATGCTATGCTATGCTATGCTATATGCTATGGTTCATCCTATGCTATATGCTATATGCAATATATCATATGCTATGCTATGCTATGCTATGCTATGCTATGCTATGCTATGCTATGATATGCTATACTATGCTATGCTATGCTATGCTATGCTATGCTATGCTATGCTATGCTATTGTATGCTATGATATGCTATGCTATGCTATGCTATGTTAAGCTATGATATGCTATGTTATGCTATGCTATGTTTGTCAAAATGACATTTTGACATGTCATTTTGCAAAAATGTCACTTTCAAATTGACAGTTTGACATGTCATTTTGTCAAAATGTCACTTTCAAATTGACATTTTGACATGTCATTTTGCCAAATGTCATTTTCAAGTTGACATTTTGACATGTAATTTTGCCAAAATGTCACTTTCGAATTGACATTTTCACATGTCATTTTGCCAAAATGTCAATGTGTCAATATGTCACTTTCAAATTGACAGTTTGACATGTCATTTTGTAAAATGTCACTTTCAAATTGACATTTTGACATGTCATTTCGCCAAAATGTCACTTTCAAATTGACATTTTGACATGTCAATTTGCCAAAATGTCATTTTCAAGTTGACATTTTGACATGTCATTTTGTCAAAATGTCATTTTCAAATTGACATTTTGACATGTCATTTTGTCAAAATGTCATTTTGTCAAAATGTCATTTTCAAATTGACATTTTGACATGTCATTTTGCCAAAATGTCACTTTCGAATTGACATTTTCACATGTCATTTTGCCAAAATGTCAATGTGTCAATATGTCACTTTCAAATTGACAGTTTGACATGTCATTTTGTAAAATGTCACTTTCAAATTGACATTTTGACATGTCATTTGGCCAAAATGTCACTTTCAAATTGACATTTTGACATGTCATTTTGCCAAAATGTCATTTTCAAGTTGACATTTTGACATGTCATTTTGCCAAAATGTCACTTTCGAATTGACATTTTCACATGTCATTTTGCCAAAATGTCAATGTGTCAATATGTCACTTTCAAATTGACAGTTTGACATGTCATTTTGTCAAAATGTCATTTTCAAATTGACATTTTGACATGTCATATTTTATGAGATTTAAGGTATTTTTTCTTGAAAAAGCAGACATAACTATTCCCAGTCCGTTTCTGTAACATTTAGAGAAAAGTTCACTTGTGATACTTCTTTTAGTGTTAAATTAACAGCAGATTCCAAATACAGTAACCGTTTTTACTTAAATTGTAGATTTTGCAACAAAAATAAAAAAAAAATCTGATTTGAGAGAATCACAACAAAACTTTTTAAGTTTAAAACAACCGGTTATGTTAAACATAACGGTAACGTATAACGGCATAACGGTACCAAAAATAACTTCATTTTAATAACAAAATAAACGGATAAACAGATGAGTAACCAGAACCCGGTAGCACAAACATACAGATCAGTAACAGCAGTATCAACACCAGATTAGCACAAGACTTAATAAGTAAAATGAAAGCCGACTTCCACCACTGGGTACGAACCTATTGCTTAACGAAATGTCCCTATTTATAATCGAATATGGTGCGAGCCACAAAGTCTGTGAGCCATAGCATATAGTTGAATGTAGAGCATGCATGGGCCATTGTCAGTCCGTTGAATTGAGATTTAGAGGGAAAATCATATCATTAGCCAAAATGGAGCCTTCGCAAAACGTTTATCTAATGAACAATGTCTATTATTTGGCCTAGCTAGTACAACTGTATGCCACCGTTCACGGACCCCGCCAACCCACCGAGTCCCTACAGATCTCCCTTGGGTTCCTCTTGGCCCTCGAAGTATCGTATCTTATCCTTGGGATTGGGGATTATGGTAGCGCTGCCCGGCTTCCAGTCGATCGGACAGACGTCCCCGTGCTGGTCCGTGTACTGGAAGGCCTGCACGAGACGCAGGGTCTGTAAGGGTCCGTAAGTCGTTCTCAACATTATTGTGGGAATCTGGGAAGCCCAAGTTCGCACGGCGTGGGTTCGTGGATGCCATAGCACGCGTCCCGACCTGGAGAAAACAATTAAGTGAAAATACAAATGAACAGTGACAAGTTATTTAAAAATCTCATATAATTAAATATCAATTAAACATCAATAAACACAAACACATATTTAATAATAAACAAACACACCAACACTTATATAATGTTGGAATGAATAATTACCCGTTGTAACAATAATTGCAAGCCAGACGTCCCAACACTTTAATAAATAATTCATTGCGAACGACTTGCTGGTAATGTTGTGAATAAACAGTAAATCTAAACTCTAAATAATCAATTGTAATTAAACTTTAAACCAGAGCGATTTTAAATAAGAAACTTTGTTAAACGTAACTTATAATATATTCAGCTACTGAGGAAGCAGCGCTTATTATATATTGGTGTTGGTGTCTGTAATACAAAGCGAACAAATGTCTGGCCATTGACCTTGTGTCTTTGTGTGAAGCCGCGCTATCCAATAATAAGACGGTATAACAATTATTGGTTGTTCAAGCAAAGGCAATGTATACGTTAATGTATAATAATATGTTGCTTGGCGTGGGTGGCTGAGGCCTTGGCCTTGGTTGGTTAGTTTCCAGGGTGATATGTTCTAGAATATTAAATTATTTACCTTGAGTGAACCAAACCAACCACCCACACAATGCTGAAGCACATTGTATCCCAGCCGTCCAGCCCAGCCCGTCTGGCGCCTCCTACAACACAATGCAAGCAGCTCAGCTCAATATTGCTTGAAAATTCTCTTGTAAATATTTCCCCCATCAATAAATAATTACACTTGAAATGCACTATAGAGGGGTGGGGAGGTGTTAGCGGTGTCGCCAGGCGATTCTAACTGTTTTTGGGGATCATTTCCTTAAAATATATTTTTTATGCTCTATCTCGTGGTGTCGGTTAGAACGCGCGAAAATGAAAATCGATGGTCATTTTTGAAAAAAATCGGAAGTTATTTCGATAAATTATGGCTAATTAACGGAAGGGCTTTTGTGTTGGCAATTTATTATTTAATACAGTTGAATATTTGGCTGAATTGAAGTTCATTAACCCGGGTAATTAAATTGAAATAACAAGTTATTTTGCAAAATTATGGCTAATTTTGGGAAGGGCTTTTGGAATGGAAATCAAATTTAAATGAAAGGTGTTCTTAGGAGAATTTGAATTAATAACGAGTGCCCTACATAACGGCGCAGTGCACTTAATAACGAGTGCACTACATAACGGCGCAGTGCACTTAATAACTAGTGCCCTACATAACAGCGCATTGCACTTAATAACGAGTGCACTACAAAACAGCGCAGTGCACTTAATAACGAGTGCACTACATAACGGCGCAGTGCATTTAATAACTAGTGCCCTACATAACAGCGCATTGCACTTAATAACGAGTGCACTACATAACGGCGCAGTGCACTTAATAACGAGTGCACTACATAACGGCGCAGTGCACTTAATAACTAGTGCCCTACATAACAGCGCAGTGCACTTAATAACGAGTGCCCTACATAACGGCGCAGTGCACTTTATAACGGTGCAGTGCACTTGATAAAGATGTAGTGCACTTCATAAAGGTGTTAGTAGTGCACTTCATAACGATGCAGTGCACTTAATGTTATATGCTATATTTCATGTTATATGCTATAGTACATGCTCTGCGATATGCTATATGGTATGGTATATGCTATGTTATGCTATATGCTATATTCTATAAGCTATATGTCATATGTTATATGTTATGCTATATGCAATGTCATGCTATATGTTATGGTATATACAATGTTATATGCTATATGTTGTTATATGCTATAGTACATGCTAAGCTTAATGCTATGCTATATGCAATTCTATATGCTATGCTATATGTTATATGCTATAGTACATGCTAAGCTAAATGCTATGCTATATGCAATTCTATATGCTATGCTATATGTTATATGCTATATGTTATGCTATATGCCACGTTATGCTATATGTCATATGCTATATGTTATATAGCCTATGCTATATGCTATATGTAATTCTATATGCTATGCTATATGTTATATGCTATAGTACATGCTAAGCTAAATGCTATGCTATATGCAATTCTATATGCTATGCTATATGTTATATGCTATATGTTATGCTATATGCCACGTTATGCTATATGCTATGCTATATGCTATAGGCTATGCTATCATATGTTATGGTATATACAATGTTATATGCTATATGTTGTTATATGCTATAGTACATGCTAAGCTTAATGCTATGCTATATGCAATTCTATATGCTATGCTATATGTTATATGCTATAGTACATGCTAAGCTAAATGCTATGCTATATGCAATTCTATATGCTATGCTATATGTTATATGCTATATGTTATGCTATATGCCACGTTATGCTATATGTCATATGCTATATGTTATATAGCCTATGCTATATGCTATATGTAATTCTATATGCTATGCTATATGTTATATGCTATAGTACATGCTAAGCTATATGCTATGCTATATGCAATGCTATATGCTATGCTATATGTTATATGATATATGTTATGCTATATGCCACGTTATGATATATGCTATGCTATGCTATATGTCATATGCTATATGTTAAATGTTATGCTATATGCCATGTTATGTTATATGCTATAGTACATGCTAAGCTATATGCTCTATGCTATGCTATATGCTATATATCATATGCTATATGCTATGGCACATCCTATGCTATATGCTATATATCATATGCTATGCTATGCTATGCTATGCTATACTATGCTATGCTATGGTGATGCTATGCTATGCTATGCTATTCTATGATATGCTATGCTATGCTATGCTATACTATGCTATATGCTATGGTACATCCTATGCTATATGCTATATGCAATATATCATATGCTATGCTATGCTATGCTATGCTATGCTATGCTATGCTATGCTATGCTATGCTATACTATACTATGTTATGCTATGCTATGCTATGCTATGCTATGCTATGCTATGTTAAGCTATGATATGCTATGTTATGCTATGCTATGCTGTTCTATGATATGCTATGCTATGCTATGCTATATGCTATGGTACATCCTATGCTATATGCTATATGCAATATATCATATGCTATGCTATGCTATGCTATGCTATGCTATGCTATGCTATGCTATGCTATACTATGCTATGCTATGCTATGCTATGCTATTCTATGATATGCTATGCTATGCTATATGCTATGGTACATCCTATGCTATATGCTATATGCAATATATCATATGCTATGCTATGCTATGCTATGCTATGCTATACTATGCTATACTATGTTATGCTATGCTATGCTATGCTATGCTATGCTATGTTAAGCTATGCTATGCTATGCTGTTCTATGATATGCTATGATATGCTATGCTATGCTATGCTATATGCTATGGTTCATCCTATGCTATATGCTATATGCAATATATCATATGCTATGCTATGCTATGCTATGCTATGCTATGCTATGCTATGCTATGATATGCTATACTATGCTATGCTATGCTATGCTATGCTATGCTATGCTATGCTATTGTATGCTATGATATGCTATGCTATGCTATGCTATGTTAAGCTATGATATGCTATGTTATGCTATGCTATGTTTGTCAAAATGACATTTTGACATGTCATTTTGCAAAAATGTCACTTTCAAATTGACAGTTTGACATGTCATTTTGTCAAAATGTCACTTTCAAATTGACATTTTGACATGTCATTTTGCCAAATGTCATTTTCAAGTTGACATTTTGACATGTAATTTTGCCAAAATGTCACTTTCGAATTGACATTTTCACATGTCATTTTGCCAAAATGTCAATGTGTCAATATGTCACTTTCAAATTGACAGTTTGACATGTCATTTTGTAAAATGTCACTTTCAAATTGACATTTTGACATGTCATTTCGCCAAAATGTCACTTTCAAATTGACATTTTGACATGTCAATTTGCCAAAATGTCATTTTCAAGTTGACATTTTGACATGTCATTTTGTCAAAATGTCATTTTCAAATTGACATTTTGACATGTCATTTTGTCAAAATGTCATTTTGTCAAAATGTCATTTTCAAATTGACATTTTGACATGTCATTTTGCCAAAATGTCACTTTCGAATTGACATTTTCACATGTCATTTTGCCAAAATGTCAATGTGTCAATATGTCACTTTCAAATTGACAGTTTGACATGTCATTTTGTAAAATGTCACTTTCAAATTGACATTTTGACATGTCATTTGGCCAAAATGTCACTTTCAAATTGACATTTTGACATGTCATTTTGCCAAAATGTCATTTTCAAGTTGACATTTTGACATGTCATTTTGCCAAAATGTCACTTTCGAATTGACATTTTCACATGTCATTTTGCCAAAATGTCAATGTGTCAATATGTCACTTTCAAATTGACAGTTTGACATGTCATTTTGTCAAAATGTCATTTTCAAATTGACATTTTGACATGTCATATTTTATGAGATTTAAGGTATTTTTTCTTGAAAAAGCAGACATAACTATTCCCAGTCCGTTTCTGTAACATTTAGAGAAAAGTTCACTTGTGATACTTCTTTTAGTGTTAAATTAACAGCAGATTCCAAATACAGTAACCGTTTTTACTTAAATTGTAGATTTTGCAACAAAAATAAAAAAAAAATCTGATTTGAGAGAATCACAACAAAACTTTTTAAGTTTAAAACAACCGGTTATGTTAAACATAACGGTAACGTATAACGGCATAACGGTACCAAAAATAACTTCATTTTAATAACAAAATAAACGGATAAACAGATGAGTAACCAGAACCCGGTAGCACAAACATACAGATCAGTAACAGCAGTATCAACACCAGATTAGCACAAGACTTAATAAGTAAAATGAAAGCCGACTTCCACCACTGGGTACGAACCTATTGCTTAACGAAATGTCCCTATTTATAATCGAATATGGTGCGAGCCACAAAGTCTGTGAGCCATAGCATATAGTTGAATGTAGAGCATGCATGGGCCATTGTCAGTCCGTTGAATTGAGATTTAGATGGAAAATCATATCATTAGCCAAAATGGAGCCTTCGCAAAACGTTTATCTAATGAACAATGTCTATTATTTGGCCTAGCTAGTACAACTGTATGCCACCGTTCACGGACCCCGCCAACCTACCGAGTCCCTACAGATCTCCCTTGGGTTCCTCTTGGCCCTCGAAGTATCGTATCTTATCCTTGGGATTGGGGATTATGGTAGCGCTGCCCGGCTTCCAGTCGATCGGGCAGACGTCCCCGTGCTGGTCCGTGTACTGGAAGGCCTGCACGAGACGCAGGGTCTGTAAGGGTCCGTAAGTCGTTCTCAACATTATTGTGGGAATCTGGGAAGCCCAAGTTCGCACGGCGTGGGTTCGTGGATGCCATAGCACGCGTCCCGACCTGGAGAAAACAATTAAGTGAAAATACAAATGAACAGTGACAAGTTATTTAAAAATCTCATATAATTAAATATCAATTAAACATCAATAAACACAAACACATATTTAATAATAAACAAACACACCAACACTTATATAATGTTGGAATGAATAATTACCCGTTGTAACAATAATTGCAAGCCAGACGTCCCAACACTTTAATAAATAATTCATTGCGAACGACTTGCTGGTAATGTTGTGAATAAACAGTAAATCTAAACTCTAAATAATCAATTGTAATTAAACTTTAAACCAAAGCGATTTTAAATAAGAAACTTTGTTAAACGTAACTTATAATATATTCAGCTACTGAGGAGGCAGCGCTTATTATATATTGGTGTTGGTGTCTGTAATACAAAACGAACAAATGTCTGGCCATTGACCTTGTGTCTTTGTGTGAAGCCGCGCTATCCAATAATAAGACGGTATAACAATTATTGGTTGTTCAAGCAAAGGCAATGTATACGTTAATGTATAATAATATGTTGCTTGGCGTGGGTGGCTGAGGCCTTGGCCTTGGTTGGTTAGTTTCCAGGGTGATATGTTCTAGAATATTAAATTATTTACCTTGAGTGAACCAAACCAACCACCCACACAATGCTGAAGCACATTGTATCCCAGCCGTCCAGCCCAGCCCGTCTGGCGCCTCCTACAACACAATGCAAGCAGCTCAGCTCAATATTGCTTGAAAATTCTCTTGTAAATATTTCCCCCATCAATAAATAATTACACTTGAAATGCACTATAGAGGGGTGGGGAGGTGTTAGCGGTGTCGCCAGGCGATTCTAACTGTTTTTGGGGATCATTTCCTTAAAATATATTTTTTATGCTCTATCTCGTGGTGTCGGTTAGAACGCGCGAAAATGAAAATCGATGGTCATTTTTGAAAAAAATCGGAAGTTATTTCGATAAATTATGGCTAATTAACGGAAGGGCTTTTGTGTTGGCAATTTATTATTTAATACAGTTGAATATTTGGCTGAATTGAAGTTCATTAACCCGGGTAATTAAATTGAAATAACAAGTTATTTTGCAAAATTATGGCTAATTTTGGGAAGGGCTTTTGGAATGGAAATCAAATTTAAATGAAAGGTGTTCTTAGGAGAATTTGAATTAATAACGAGTGCCCTACATAACGGCGCAGTGCACTTAATAACGAGTGCACTACATAACGGCGCAGTGCACTTAATAACTAGTGCCCTACATAACAGCGCATTGCACTTAATAACGAGTGCACTACAAAACAGCGCAGTGCACTTAATAACGAGTGCACTACATAACGGCGCAGTGCATTTAATAACTAGTGCCCTACATAACAGCGCATTGCACTTAATAACGAGTGCACTACATAACGGCGCAGTGCACTTAATAACGAGTGCACTACATAACGGCGCAGTGCACTTAATAACTAGTGCCCTACATAACAGCGCAGTGCACTTAATAACGAGTGCCCTACATAACGGCGCAGTGCACTTTATAACGGTGCAGTGCACTTGATAAAGATGTAGTGCACTTCATAAAGGTGTTAGTAGTGCACTTCATAACGATGCAGTGCACTTAATGTTATATGCTATATTTCATGTTATATGCTATAGTACATGCTCTGCGATATGCTATATGGTATGGTATATGCTATGTTATGCTATATGCTATATTATATAAGCTATATGTCATATGTTATATGTTATGCTATATGCAATGTCATGCTATATGTTATGGTATATACAATGTTATATGCTATATGTTGTTATATGCTATAGTACATGCTAAGCTTAATGCTATGCTATATGCAATTCTATATGCTATGCTATATGTTATATGCTATAGTACATGCTAAGCTAAATGCTATGCTATATGCAATTCTATATGCTATGCTATATGTTATATGCTATATGTTATGCTATATGCCACGTTATGCTATATGTCATATGCTATATGTTATATAGCCTATGCTATATGCTATATGTAATTCTATATGCTATGCTATATGTTATATGCTATAGTACATGCTAAGCTAAATGCTATGCTATATGCAATTCTATATGCTATGCTATATGTTATATGCTATATGTTATGCTATATGCCACGTTATGCTATATGCTATGCTATGCCACGTTATGCTATATGTCATATGCTATATGTTATATAGCCTATGCTATATGCTATATGTAATTCTATATGCTATGCTATATGTTATATGCTATAGTACATGCTAAGCTAAATGCTATGCTATATGCAATTCTATATGCTATGCTATATGTTATATGCTATATGTTATGCTATATGCCACGTTATGCTATATGCTATGCTATATGCTATGCTATCATATGTTATGGTATATACAATGTTATATGCTATATGTTGTTATATGCTATAGTACATGCTAAGCTTAATGCTATGCTATATGCAATTCTATATGCTATGCTATATGTTATATGCTATAGTACATGCTAAGCTAAATGCTATGCTATATGCAATTCTATATGCTATGCTATATGTTATATGCTATATGTTATGCTATATGCCACGTTATGCTATATGTCATATGCTATATGTTATATAGCCTATGCTATATGCTATATGTAATTCTATATGCTATGCTATATGTTATATGCTATAGTACATGCTAAGCTATATGCTATGCTATATGCAATGCTATATGCTATGCTATATGTTATATGATATATGTTATGCTATATGCCACGTTATGATATGTGCTATGCTATGCTATATGTCATATGCTATATGTTAAATGTTATGCTATATGCCATGTTATGTTATATGCTATAGTACATGCTAAGCTATATGCTCTATGCTATGCTATATGCTATATATCATATGCTATATGCTATGGCACATCCTATGCTATATGCTATATATCATATGCTATGCTATGCTATGCTATACTATGCTATGCTATGGTGTGCTATGCTATGCTATGCTATGCTATTCTATGATATGCTATGCTATGCTATGCTATACTATGCTATATGCTATGGTACATCCTATGCTATATGCTATATGCAATATATCATATGCTATGCTATGCTATGCTATGCTATGCTATGCTATGCTATGCTATGCTATACTATACTATGTTATGCTATGCTATGCTATGCTATGCTATGCTATGTTAAGCTATGATATGCTATGTTATGCTATGCTATGCTGTTCTATGATATGCTATGCTATGCTATGCTATATGCTATGGTACATCCTATGCTATATGCTATATGCAATATATCATATGCTATGCTATGCTATGCTATGCTATGCTATGCTATACTATACTATGCTATGCTATGCTATGCTATGCTATTCTATGATATGCTATGCTATGCTATATGCTATGGTACATCCTATGCTATATGCTATATGCAATATATCATATGCTATGCTATGCTATGCTATGCTATGCTATACTATGCTATACTATGTTATGCTATGCTATGCTATGCTATGCTATGTTAAGCTATGCTATGCTATGCTGTTCTATGATATGCTATGATATGCTATGCTATGCTATGCTATATGCTATGGTTCATCCTATGCTATATGCTATATGCAATATATCATATGCTATGCTATGCTATGCTATGCTTATGCTATGCTATGCTATGCTATGCTATGCTATGCTATGATATGCTATCTATGCTATGCTATGCTATGCTATGCTATGCTATGCTATGCTATGCTATGCTATGCTATGCTATTGTATGCTATGATATGCTATGCTATGCTATGCTATGTTAAGCTATGATATGCTATGTTATGCTATGCTATGTTTGTCAAAATGACATTTTGACATGTCATTTTGCAAAAATGTCACTTTCAAATTGACAGTTTGACATGTCATTTTGTCAAAATGTCACTTTCAAATTGACATTTTGACATGTCATTTTGCCAAATGTCATTTTCAAGTTGACATTTTGACATGTAATTTTGCCAAAATGTCACTTTCGAATTGACATTTTCACATGTCATTTTGCCAAAATGTCAATGTGTCAATATGTCACTTTCAAATTGACAGTTTGACATGTCATTTTGTAAAATGTCACTTTCAAATTGACATTTTGACATGTCATTTCGCCAAAATGTCACTTTCAAATTGACATTTTGACATGTCAATTTGCCAAAATGTCATTTTCAAGTTGACATTTTGACATGTCATTTTGTCAAAATGTCATTTTCAAATTGACATTTTGACATGTCATTTTGTCAAAATGTCATTTTGTCAAAATGTCATTTTCAAATTGACATTTTGACATGTCATTTTGCCAAAATGTCACTTTCGAATTGACATTTTCACATGTCATTTTGCCAAAATGTCAATGTGTCAATATGTCACTTTCAAATTGACAGTTTGACATGTCATTTTGTAAAATGTCACTTTCAAATTGACATTTTGACATGTCATTTGGCCAAAATGTCACTTTCAAATTGACATTTTGACATGTCATTTTGCCAAAATGTCATTTTCAAGTTGACATTTTGACATGTCATTTTGCCAAAATGTCACTTTCGAATTGACATTTTCACATGTCATTTTGCCAAAATGTCAATGTGTCAATATGTCACTTTCAAATTGACAGTTTGACATGTCATTTTGTCAAAATGTCATTTTCAAATTGACATTTTGACATGTCATATTTTATGAGATTTAAGGTATTTTTTCTTGAAAAAGCAGACATAACTATTCCCAGTCCGTTTCTGTAACATTTAGAGAAAAGTTCACTTGTGATACTTCTTTTAGTGTTAAATTAACAGCAGATTCCAAATACAGTAACCGTTTTTACTTAAATTGTAGATTTTGCAACAAAAATAAAAAAAAAATCTGATTTGAGAGAATCACAACAAAACTTTTTAAGTTTAAAACAACCGGTTATGTTAAACATAACGGTAACGTATAACGGCATAACGGTACCAAAAATAACTTCATTTTAATAACAAAATAAACGGATAAACAGATGAGTAACCAGAACCCGGTAGCACAAACATACAGATCAGTAACAGCAGTATCAACACCAGATTAGCACAAGACTTAATAAGTAAAATGAAAGCCGACTTCCACCACTGGGTACGAACCTATTGCTTAACGAAATGTCCCTATTTATAATCGAATATGGTGCGAGCCACAAAGTCTGTGAGCCATAGCATATAGTTGAATGTAGAGCATGCATGGGCCATTGTCAGTCCGTTGAATTGAGATTTAGATGGAAAATCATATCATTAGCCAAAATGGAGCCTTCGCAAAACGTTTATCTAATGAACAATGTCTATTATTTGGCCTAGCTAGTACAACTGTATGCCACCGTTCACGGACCCCGCCAACCCACCGAGTCCCTACAGATCTCCCTTGGGTTCCTCTTGGCCCTCGAAGTATCGTATCTTATCCTTGGGATTGGGGATTATGGTAGCGCTGCCCGGCTTCCAGTCGATCGGACAGACGTCCCCGTGCTGGTCCGTGTACTGGAAGGCCTGCACGAGACGCAGGGTCTGTAAGGGTCCGTAAGTCGTTCTCAACATTATTGTGGGAATCTGGGAAGCCCAAGTTCGCACGGCGTGGGTTCGTGGATGCCATAGCACGCGTCCCGACCTGGAGAAAACAATTAAGTGAAAATACAAATGAACAGTGACAAGTTATTTAAAAATCTCATATAATTAAATATCAATTAAACATCAATAAACACAAACACATATTTAATAATAAACAAACACACCAACACTTATATAATGTTGGAATGAATAATTACCCGTTGTAACAATAATTGCAAGCCAGACGTCCCAACACTTTAATAAATAATTCATTGCGAACGACTTGCTGGTAATGTTGTGAATAAACAGTAAATCTAACCTCTAAATAATCAATTGTAATTAAACTTTAAACCAAAGCGATTTTAAATAAGAAACTTTGTTAAACGTAACTTATAATATATTCAGCTACTGAGGAGGCAGCGCTTATTATATATTGGTGTTGGTGTCTGTAATACAAAACGAACAAATGTCTGGCCATTGACCTTGTGTCTTTGTGTGAAGCCGCGCTATCCAATAATAAGACGGTATAACAATTATTGGTTGTTCAAGCAAAGGCAATGTATACGTTAATGTATAATAATATGTTGCTTGGCGTGGGTGGCTGAGGCCTTGGCCTTGGTTGGTTAGTTTCCAGGGTGATATGTTCTAGAATATTAAATGATTTACCTTGAGTGAACCAAACCAACCACCCACACAATGCTGAAGCACAGCGCATTGTATCCCAGCCGTCCAGCCCAGCCCGGCTGGCGCCTCCTACAACACAATGCAAGCAGCTCAGCTCAATATTGCTTGAAAATTCTCTTGTAAATATTTTCCAACTCAATAAATAATTACACTTGAAATGCACTATAGAGGGGTGGTGAGGTGTTAGCGATGTCGCCCGGTGATTCTGAGCGTTTTTGGTGATCATTTGCTTAAAATATATTTTTTATGCTCTATCTCGTGGTGTCGGTTAGAACGCGCGAAAATGAAAATCGATGGTCATTTTTGAAAAAAATCGGAAGTTATTTCGATAAATTATGGCTAATTAACGGAAGGGCTTTTGTGTTGGCAATTTATTATTTAATACAGTTGAATATTTGGCTGAATTGAAGTTCATTAACCCGGGTAATTAAATTGAAATAACAAGTTATTTCGATAAATTATGGCTAATTAACGGAAGGGCTTTTGTGTTGGCAATTTATTATTTAATACAGTTGAATATTTGGCTGAATTGAAGTTCATTAACCCGGGTAATTAAATTGAAATAACAAGTTATTTTGCAAAATTATGGCTAATTTTGGGAAGGGCTTTTGGAATGGCATTGAAATTGAAATGAAAGGTGTTCTTAGGAGAATTTGAATTAATAACTAGTGCCCTACATAACAGCGCAGTGCACTTAATAACGAGTGCCCTACATAACGGCGCAGTGCACTTTATAACGGCGCAGTGCACTTCATAAAGGTGTAGTGCACTTCATAAAGGTGTTAGTAGTGCACTTCATAACGATGCAGTGCACTTAATGTTATATGCTATATTTCATGTTATATGCTATAGTACATGCTCTGCGATATGCTATATGGTATGGTATATGCTATGCTATATGCAATATGCTATAAGCTATGTTATATGTTATGCTATAGTACATGCTATGCTATATGCTATGCTATATGCTATGCTATTTGCTAGGCTATGTGCTATGCTATATGTTATAGGCTATGCTATATGCTATATGTCATATGTTATATGTTATGCTATATGCAATGTCATGCTATATGTTATGGTATATGCCACGTTATGATATATGCTATGCTATGCTATATGTCATATGCTATATGTTAAATGTTATGCTATATGCCATGTTATGTTATATGCTATAGTACATGCTAAGCTATATGCTCTATGCTATGCTATATGCTATATGCAATATATCATATGCTATGCTATGCTATGCTATATGCTATGATACATCCTATGCTATATGCAATATATCATATGATATGCTATGTTATGCTATATGCTATGGTACATCCTATGCTATATGCTATGCTATGCTATATGCTATGCTATATGCTATGCTATATGATATGATATATGCTATGCTATATGTTATATACTATATGTTATGCTATATGCCACGTTATGCATGCTATGCTATGCTATGCTATGCTATGCTATGCTATGCTATGCTATGCTATGCTATGCTATCATATGTTATGTTGTTATATGCTATGCTATGCTATGTTATGCTATGCTATGCTATGCTATGCTATGCTATGCTATGCTATGCTATGCTATGCTATGATATGCTATGCTATGCTTTGCTATGCTATGCTATGCTATGCTATGCTATGCTATGCTCTGCTCTGCTATGATATGATATGATATGCTATGCTATGCTATGCTATGCTATGCTATGCTATGCTATGCTATGCTATGCTATGCTATGCTATGCTATGCTATGCTATGCTATGCTATGCTATGCTATGCTATGCTATGCTATGCTATGCTATGCTATGCTATGCTATGCTATGCTATGCTATGCTATGCTATGCTATGCTATGCTATGCTATGCTATGCTATGCTATGCTATGCTATGCTATGCTATGCTATGCTATGCTATGCTATGCTATGCTATGCTATGCTATGTTAAGCTATAATATGCTATGTTATGCTATGCTATGTTTGTCAAAATGACATTTTGACATGTCATTTTGCCAAAATGTCACTTTCGAATTGACATTTTGACATGTCATTTTGCCAAAATGTCAATGTGTCAATATGTCACTTTCAAATTTACAGTTTGACATGTCATTTTGTAAAATGTCACTTTCAAATTGACATTTTGACATGTCATTTTGCCAAAATGTCACTTTCAAATTGACATTTTGACATGTCATTTTGCCAAAATGTAAATTTCAAATTGACAGTTTGACATGTCATTTTGTCAAAATGTCACTTTCAAATTGACAGTTTGACATGTCATTTTGTCAAAATGTCACTTTCAAATTGACATTTTGACATGTAATTTTGCCAAAATGTCACTTTCGAATTGACATTTTGACATGTCATTTTGCCAAAATGTCAATGTGTCAATATGTCACTTTCAAATTGACAGTTTGACATGTTATTTTGTCAAAATGTCAATGTGTCAATATGTAACTTTCAAATTGACAGTTTGACATGTCATTTTGTAAAATGTCACTTTCAAATTGACATTTTGACATGTCATTTTGCCAAAATGTCATTTTCAAGTTGACATTTTGACATGTCATTTGCCAAAATGTCAATGTGTCAATATGTCACATTCAAATTGACAGTTTGACATGTCATTTTGTAAAATGTCACTTTCAAATTGACATTTTGACATGTCATTTTGCCAAAATGTCATTTTCAAGTTGACATTTTGACATGTCATTTGCCAAAATGTCAATATGTCAATATGCCACTTTCAAATTGACAGTTTGACATGTCATTTTGTCAAAATGTCACTTTCAAATTGACAGTTTGACATGTCATTTTGTCAAAATGTCACTTTCAAATTGACATTTTGACATGTCATTTTGCCAAATGTCATTTTCAAGTTGACATTTTGACATGTAATTTTGCCAAAATGTCACTTTCGAATTGACATTTTGACATGTCATTTTGCCAAAATGTCAATGTGTCAATATGTCACTTTCAAATTGACATTTTGACATGTCATTTTGTCAAAATGTCACTTTCAAATTGACATTTTGACATGTCATTTTGCCAAAATGTAAATTTCAAATTGACAGTTTGACATGTCATTTTGTCAAAATGTCACTTTCAAATTGACATTTTGACATGTCATTTTGCCAAATGTCATTTTCAAGTTGACATTTTGACATGTAATTTTGCCAAAATGTCACTTTCGAATTGACATTTTCACATGTCATTTTGCCAAAATGTCAATGTGTCAATATGTCACTTTCAAATTGACAGTTTGACATGTCATTTTGTCAAAATGTCATTTTCAAATTGACATTTTGACATGTCATATTTTATGAGATTTAAGGTATTTTTTCTTGAAAAAGCGAACATAACTTTTCTGAGTTCGTTTCTGTGACATTTAAAGAAAAGTTAACTTGTGATACTTCTTTTAGTGTTAAATTAACAGCAGATTCCAAATACAGTAACCGTTTTTACATATGATTTGTAGTTCTCGCGATATTTGGGTTCAAACACAACGTTTTTTGATATTTTACGAAATTTAAGGTATTTTTTCTTGAAAAAGCAAACATAACTATTCCCAGTCCGTTTCTGTAACATTTAGAGAAAAGTTCACTTGTGATACTTCTTTTAGTGTTAAATTAACCGCAGATTCCAAATACAGTAACCGTTTTTACATATGATTTGTAGTTCTCGCGATATTTGGGTTCAAACACAACGTTTTTTGATATTTTACGAAATTTAAGGTATTTTTTCTTGAAAAAGCAAACATAACTATTCCCAGTCCGTTTCTGTAACATTTAGAGAAAAGTTAACTTGTGATACTTCTTTTAGTGTTAAATTAACCGCAGATTCCAAATACAGTAACCGTTTTTACTTAAATTGTAGATTTTGCAACAAAAATTTAAAAAAAATACGATTTGAGGGAATCACAACAAAACTTTTTAAGTTTAAAACAACCGGTTATGTTAAACATAACGGTAACGTATAACGGCATAACGGTACCAAAAATAACTTCATTTTAATAACAAAATAAACGGATAAACAGATGAGTAACCAGAACCCGGTAGCACAAACATACAGATCAGTAACAGCAGTATCAACACCAGATTAGCACAAGACTTAATAAGTAAAATGAAAGCCGACTTCCACCACTGGGTACGAACCTATTGCTTAACGAAATGTCCCTATTTATAATCGAATATGGTGCGAGCCACAAAGTCTGTGAGCCATAGCATATAGTTGAATGTAGAGCATGCATGGGCCATTGTCAGTCCGTTGAATTGAGATTTAGATGGAAAATCATATCATTAGCCAAAATGGAGCCTTCGCAAAACGTTTATCTAATGAACAATGTCTATTATTTGGCCTAGCTAGTACAACTGTATGCCACCGTTCACGGACCCCGCCAACCCACCGAGTCCCTACAGATCTCCCTTGGGTTCCTCTTGGCCCTCGAAGTATCGTATCTTATCCTTGGGATTGGGGATTATGGTAGCGCTGCCCGGCTTCCAGTCGATCGGACAGACGTCCCCGTGCTGGTCCGTGTACTGGAAGGCCTGCACGAGACGCAGGGTCTGTAAGGGTCCGTAAGTCGTTCTCAACATTATTGTGGGAATCTGGGAAGCCCAAGTTCGCACGGCGTGGGTTCGTGGATGCCATAGCACGCGTCCCGACCTGGAGAAAACAATTAAGTGAAAATACAAATGAACAGTGACAAGTTATTTAAAAATCTCATATAATTAAATATCAATTAAACATCAATAAACACAAACACATATTTAATAATAAACAAACACACCAACACTTATATAGTGTAGGAATGAATAATTACCCGTTGTAACAATAATTGCAAGCCAGACGTCCCAACACTTTAATAAATAATTCATTGCGAACGACTTGCTGGTAATGTTGTGAATAAACAGTAAATCTAAACTCTAAATAATCAATTGTAATTAAACTTTAAACCAAAGCGATTTTAAATAAGAAACTTTGTTAAACGTAACTTATAATATATTCAGCTACTGAGGAAGCAGCGCTTATTATATATTGGTGTTGGTGTCTGTAATACAAAGCGAACAAATGTCTGGCCATTGACCTTGTGTCTTTGTGTGAAGCCGCGCTATCCAATAATAAGACGGTATAACAATTATTGGTTGTTCAAGCAAAGGCAATGTATACGTTAATGTATAATAATATGTTGCTTGGCGTGGGTGGCTGAGGCCTTGGCCTTGGTTGGTTAGTTTCCAGGGTGATTGTTCTAGAATATTAAATTATTTACCTTGAGTGAACCAAACCAACCACCCACACAATGCTGAAGCACAGCGCATTGTATCCCAGCCGTCCAGCCCAGCCCGGCTGGCGCCTCCTACAATACAATGCAAGCAGCTCAGCTCAATATTGCTTGAAAATTCTCTTGTAAATATTTTCCAACTCAATAAATAATTACACTTGAAATGCACTATAGAGGGGTGGGGAGGTGTTAGCGATGTCGCCCGGTGATTCTGAGCGTTTTTGGTGATCATTTGCTTAAAATATATTTTTTATGCTCTATCTCGTGGTGTCAGTTAGAACGCGCGAAAATGAAAATCGATGCTCATTTTTGAAAAAAATCGGAAGTTATTTCGGTAAATTGCGGCTAATTTTGGGAAGGGCTTTTGGAATGGCAATTTATTATTTAATACAGTTGAATATTTGGCTGAATTGAAGTTCATTAACCCGGGTAATTAAATTGAAATAACAAGTTATTTTGCAAAATTATGGCTAATTTTGGGAAGGGCTTTTGGAATGGCATTGAAATTGAAATGAAAGGTGTTCTTAGGAGAATTTGAATTAATAACTAGTGCCCTACATAACAGCGCAGTGCACTTAATAACGAGTGCCCTACATAACGGCGCAGTGCACTTTATAACGGCGCAGTGCACTTCATAAAGGTGTAGTGCACTTCATAAAGGTATTAGTAGTGCACTTCATAACGATGCAGTGCACTTAATGTTATATGCTATATTTCATGTTATATGCTATAGTACATGCTCTGCGATATGCTATATGGTATGGTATATGCTATGCTATATGCGATATGCTATAAGCTATATGTTATATATTATGCTATAGTACATGCTATGCTATATGCTATGCTATATGCTATGCTATATGCTATGCTATTTGCTAGGCTATATGCTATGCTATATGTTATAGGCTATGCTATAAGCTATATGTCATATGTTATATGTTATGCTATATGCAATGTCATGCTATATGTTATGGTATATGCCACGTTATGATATATGCTATGCTATGCTATATGTCATATGCTATATGTTAAATGTTATGCTATATGCCATGTTATGTTATATGCTATAGTACATGCTAAGCTATATGCTCTATGCTATGCTATATGCTATATGCAATATATCATATGCTATGCTATGTTATGCTATATGCCATATGCTATGATACAACCTATGCTGTATGCAATATATCATATGATATGCTATGTTATGCTATATGCTATGGTACATCCTATGCTATATGCTATGCTATGCTATGCTATGCTATATGCTATGCTATATGCTATGCTATATGATATGATATATGCTATGCTATATGTTATATACTATATGTTATATGTTATGCTATATGCCACGTTATGCATGCTATGCTATGCTATGCTATGTTATGCTATGCTATCATATGTTATGTTGTTCTATGCTATGCTATGCTATGCTATGCTATACTATGCTATGCTATGCTATGCTATGCTATGCTATGCTATGCTATGCTATGCTATACTATGCTATGCTATGCTATGCTATGCTGTGCTATGCTATGCTATGTTAAGCTATATATGCTATGCTATGCTATGCTATGCTATGCTATGCTATGCTATGCTATGCTATGTTAAGCTATGATATGCTATGTTATGCTATGCTATGTTTGTCAAAATGACATTTTGACATGTCATTTTGCCAAAATGTCATTTTCAAGTTGACATTTTGACATGTCATTTTGCCAAAATGTCATTTTCAAGTTGACATTTTGACATGTCATTTGCCAAAATGTCAATGTGTCAATATGTCACTTTCAAATTGACAGTTTGACATGTCATTTTGTCAAAATGTCACTTTCAAATTGACATTTTGACATGTCATTTTGTCAAATGTCATTTTCAAGTTGACATTTTGACATGTAATTTTGCCAAAATGTCACTTTCGAATTGACATTTTGACATGTCATTTTGCCAAAATGTCAATGTGTCAATATGTCACTTTCAAATTGACAGTTTGACATGTCATTTTGTCAAAATGTAACTTTCAAATTGACATTTTGACATGTCAATTTGCCAAAATGTCACTTTCGAATTGACATTTTGACATGTTATTTTGCCAAAATGTCACATTCGAATTGACATTTTGACATGTCATTTTGCCAAAAAGTCATTTTCAAGTTGACATTTTGACATGTCATTTGCCAAAATGTCAATGAGTCAATATGTCACTTTCAAATTGACAGTTTGACATGTTTTTTTGTCAAATGTCAATGTGTCAATGTGTCAATATGTCACTTTCAAATTGACAGTTTGACATGTCATTTTGTAAAATGTCACTTTCAAATTGACATTTTGACATGTCATTTTGCCAAAATGTCATTTTCAAGTTGACATTTTGACATGTCATTTGCCAAAATGTCAATGTGTCAATATGTCACATTCAAATTGACAGTTTGACATGTCATTTTGTAAAATGTCACTTTCAAATTGACATTTTGACATGTCATTTTGCCAAAATGTCATTTTCAAGTTGACATTTTGACATGTCATTTGCCAAAATGTCAATATGTCAATATGCCACTTTCAAATTGACAGTTTGACATGTCATTTTGTCAAAATGTAACTTTCAAATTGACATTTTGACATGTCAATTTGCCAAAATGTCACTTTCGAATTGACATTTTGACATGTTATTTTGCCAAAATGTCACATTCGAATTGACATTTTGACATGTCATTTTGCCAAAATGTCAATGAGTCAATATGTCACTTTCAAATTGACAGTTTGACATGTCATTTTGTCAAAATGTCAATGTGTCAATATGTCACTTTCAAATTGACAGTTTGACATGTCATTTTGTCAAAATGTCACTTTCAAATTGACATTTTGACATGTCATTTTGCCAAATGTCATTTTCAAGTTGACATTTTGACATGTAATTATGCCAAAATGTCACTTTCGAATTGACATTTTCACATGTCATTTTGCCAAAATGTCAATGTGTCAATATGTCACTTTCAAATTGACAGTTTGACATGTCATTTTGTCAAAATGTCATTTTCAAATTGACATTTTGACATGTCATATTTTATGAGATTTAAGGTATTTTTTCTTGAAAAAGCGAACATAACTTTTCTGAGTCCGTTTCTGTGACATTTAAAGAAAAGTTAACTTGTGATACTTCTTTTAGTGTTAAATTAACAGCAGATTCCAAATACAGTAACCGTTTTTACATATGATTTGTAGTTCTCGCGATATTTGGGTTCAAACACAACGTTTTTTGATATTTTACGAAATTTAAGGTATTTTTTCTTGAAAAAGCAAACATAACTATTCCCAGTCCGTTTCTGTAACATTTAGAGAAAAGTTAACTTGTGATACTTCTTTTAGTGTTAAATTAACAGCAGATTCCAAATACAGTAACCGTTTTTACATATGATTTGTAGTTCTCGCGATATTTGGGTTCAAACACAACGTTTTTTGATATTTTACGAAATTTAAGGTATTTTTTCTTGAAAAAGCAAACATAACTATTCCCAGTCCGTTTCTGTAACATTTAGAGAAAAGTTAACTTGTGATACTTCTTTTAGTGTTAAATTAACAGCAGATTCCAAATACAGTAACCGTTTTTACATATGATTTGTAGTTCTCGCGATATTTGGGTTCAAACACAACGTTTTTTTATATTTTACGAAATTTAAGGTATTTTTTCTTGAAAAAGCAAACATAACTATTCCCAGTCCGTTTCTGTAACATTTAGAGAAAAGTTAACTTGTGATACTTCTTTTAGTGTTAAATTAACAGCAGATTCCAAATACAGTAACCGTTTTTACATATGATTTGTAGTTCTCGCGATATTTGGGTTCAAACACAACGTTTTTTTATATTTTACGAAATTTAAGGTATTTTTTCTTGAAAAATCATACATAACTATTCCCAGTCCGTTTCTGTAACATTTAGAGAAAAGTTAACTTGTGATACTTCTTTTAGTGTTAAATTAACCGCAGATTCCAAATACAGTAACCGTTTTTACTTAAATTGTAGATTTTGCAACAAAAATTAAAAAAAAATACGATTTGAGGGAATCACAACAAAACTTTTTAAGTTTAAAACAACCGGTTATGTTAAACATAACGGTAACGTATAACGGCATAACGGTACCAAAAATAACTTCATTTTAATAACAAAATAAACGGATAAACAGATGAGTAACCAGAACCCGGTAGCACAAACATACAGATCAGTAACAGCAGTATCAACACCAGATTAGCACAAGACTTAATAAGTAAAATGAAAGCCGACTTCCACCACTGGGTACGAACCTATTGCTTAACGAAATGTCCCTATTTATAATCGAATATGGTGCGAGCCACAAAGTCTGTGAGCCATAGCATATAGTTGAATGTAGAGCATGCATGGGCCATTGTCAGTCCGTTGAATTGAGATTTAGAGGGAAAATCATATCATTAGCCAAAATGGAGCCTTCGCAAAACGTTTATCTAATGAACAATGTCTATTATTTGGCCTAGCTAGTACAACTGTATGCCACCGTTCACGGACCCCGCCAACCCACCGAGTCCCTACAGATCTCCCTTGGGTTCCTCTTGGCCCTCGAAGTATCGTATCTTATCCTTGGGATTGGGGATTATGGTAGCGCTGCCCGGCTTCCAGTCGATCGGACAGACGTCCCCGTGCTGGTCCGTGTACTGGAAGGCCTGCACGAGACGCAGGGTCTGTAAGGGTCCGTAAGTCGTTCTCAACATTATTGTGGGAATCTGGGAAGCCCAAGTTCGCACGGCGTGGGTTCGTGGATGCCATAGCACGCGTCCCGACCTGGAGAAAACAATTAAGTGAAAATACAAATGAACAGTGACATGTTATTTAAAAATCTCATATAATTAAATATCAATTAAACATCAATAAACACAAACACATATTTAATAATAAACAAACACACCAACACTTATATAATGTAGGAATGAATAATTACCCGTTGTAACAATAATTGCAAGCCAGACGTCCCAACACTTTAATAAATAATTCATTGCGAACGACTTGCTGGTAATGTTGTGAATAAACTGTAAATCTAAACTCTAAATAATCAATTGTAATTAAACTTTAAACCAGAGCGATTTTAAATAAGAAACTTTGTTAAACGTAACTTATAATATATTCAGCTACTGAGGAGGCAGCGCTTATTATATATTGGTGTTGGTGTCTGTAATACAAAACGAACAAATGTCTGGCCATTGACCTTGTGTCTTTGTGTGAAGCCGCGCTATCCAATAATAAGACGGTATAACAATTATTGGTTGTTCAAGCAAAGGCAATGTATACGTTAATGTATAATAATATGTTGCTTGGCGTGGGTGGCTGAGGCCTTGGCCTTGGTTGGTTAGTTTCCAGGGTGATATGTTCTAGAATATTAAATTATTTACCTTGAGTGAACCAAACCAACCACCCACACAATGCTGAAGCACAGCGCATTGTATCCCAGCCGTCCAGCCCAGCCCGGCTGGCGCCTCCTACAACACAATGCAAGCAGCTCAGCTCAATATTGCTTGAAAATTCTCTTGTAAATATTTTCCAACTCAATAAATAATTACACTTGAAATGCACTATAGAGGGGTGGTGAGGTGTTAGCGATGTCGCCCGGTGATTCTGAGCGTTTTTGGTGATCATTTGCTTAAAATATATTTTTTATGCTCTATCTCGTGGTGTCGGTTAGAACGCGCGAAAATGAAAATCGATGGTCATTTTTGAAAAAAATCGGAAGTTATTTCGGTAAATTATGGCTAATTTTGGGAAGGGCTTTTGTGTTGGCAATTTATTATTTAATACAGTTGAATATTTGGCTGAATTGAAGTTCATTAACCCGGGTAATTAAATTGAAATAACAAGTTATTTTGCAAAATTATGGCTAATTTTGGGAAGGGCTTTTGGAATGGCATTGAAATTGAAATGAAAGGTGTTCTTAGGAGAATTTGAATTAATAACTAGTGCCCTACATAACAGCGCAGTGCACTTAATAACGAGTGCCCTACATAACGGCGCAGTGCACTTTATAACGGCGCAGTGCACTTCATAAAGGTGTAGTGCACTTCATAAAGGTGTTAGTAGTGCACTTCATAACGATGCAGTGCACTTAATGTTATATGCTATATTTCATGTTATATGCTATAGTACATGCTCTGCGATATGCTATATGGTATGGTATATGCTATGCTATATGCGATATGCTATAAGCTATATGTTATATGTTATGCTATAGTACATGCTATGCTATATGCTATGCTATATGCTATGCTATATGCTATGCTATTTGCTAGGCTATATGCTATGCTATATGTTATAGGCTATGCTATATGCTATATGTCATATGTTATATGTTATGCTATATGCAATGTCATGCTATATGTTATGGTATATGCCACGTTATGATATATGCTATGCTATGCTATATGTCATATGCTATATGTTAAATGTTATGCTATATGCCATGTTATGTTATATGCTATAGTACATGCTAAGCTATATGCTCTATGCTATGCTATATGCTATATGCAATATATCATATGCTATGCTATGTTATGCTATATGCCATATGCTATGATACAACCTATGCTGTATGCAATATATCATATGATATGCTATGTTATGCTATATGCTATGGTACATCCTATGCTATATGCTATGCTATGCTATGCTATGCTATATGCTATGCTATATGCTATGCTATATGATATGATATATGCTATGCTATATGTTATATACTATATGTTATATGTTATGCTATATGCCACGTTATGCATGCTATGCTATGCTATGCTATGTTATGCTATGCTATCATATGTTATGTTGTTCTATGCTATGCTATGCTATGCTATGCTATGCTATGCTATGCTATGCTATGTTGTGAGGTGAGCCGAAAGATAGAACAAGAGTTTATCTGAAGCATGTACACAACATAATAATCAATATAATACATATATAGATGTGATAGATAAGTCAGCAGTCAGGTGGGCGCCGACTGCATAGCAGATATACCAGATACCGGTATGGTAGGTATTAGTATGCTATAAGAAGAACGGTACAGCAGTAAGGTAAACGACAGAACAGTATAACATACATATATACTATATGGCTACGAGTAGGTCACGAGTATCTCTCATCTCCCCCTTTCAGTTTTAGTGAGTCTGGGAATATATGTCAGTACCTCTCACCTCCCCCTTTCAGTCTGGGAGATCGTCGCGGGATGATTTTTGACCTCACCTCGTCATCGAATGTAATGTTGCGTTTGGGTGGGGACCCACGAGGTGTGTCCGGATTGGACGGTGTGGAAGGAGAGTTGCGTGCTCCGACAAAGCGACGGAGGTATCGACGGTTGCGTATGAGTTTGCGCCCATTCGAGAGGAGGATTTCGAAGCGGCGGAACCCGAGTTTTCCCACGATAGTGCCAGTGCGGTCCCACAGGCGTGTCCGTTGACTTTGTAGACGGACCGTCTCACCGAGAGTAAGCGGTGGGAGGGGATGTGCGGATAGGTTATAACGATCAGCCATGTCCTGTTTAAGGATACCAGCTCGAATAACAGAATCGGTGGTCGGCTTTGTGGCAAAGGAAGCAGGGTGTACTGGCACGCGGGATCGCATTGAACGTCCATAGAGTAACTGCGCAGGGGACAAACCAGTGGCAGATGGGGTGTTTCGCCACTCAAGGATGGCCTCAGCAAATGCGCGTTGATCAAGATGTTTATTAGCGGTTTGACACTTTTTTACGAGGGCCTTCATGGCATGAACCGCAGATTCGGCATGGCCATTGGATTGTGGATATTCAGGCGAGGAGATGCGGTGTGTCACCGACCAGTCGTGGAGGAAGTTGCGGAACTCCTCTGACGTGAACTGGGGCCCTCCATCTGTAGATAGTTCGACCGGGGCACCATAGTCCCGGAAGTATTGGGTAAATGAGTCAATAAGGTGGCGTGTAGAGGGGCATGTGCGGTATGCCTCAACTATGGGCCAACCAGTGTGTCGATCAGCATATACAAGGTAATATTGATATGCGTAGGAGTACAGATCAGCGGAACATTGCTCAAATGGTCGATTTGGAAGCGGGGTTGAAATTAAGTCCTCATGTGGTTGACTACGTTGGTATAGTTGACACGAGTCACATGACTCGACAGTGTTTTTGATGTCGGAATTCATGCCGGGCCAGTAGAACGCCTGGCGCGCGCGACGCTTGGTACGAACAATGCCTTGATGCGAGGCATGTAACCGCTTAAGGATTTCACGACGAATGGAACTTGGGATAATGATCCTGGCTCCATATAGAATGAGGTCGCCGTCGATTGACAGTTCCGGTAGTATACTTTTATATTGATGGACTGACTGTTTCGGTATGTCGTCAGTGTCTTTACCATTGGCAAGGTAATGGTACAGATGCTGGTAGGGGATATCTGTTTTAGCAGCGTTGATGATGATGTCGAGAGCAGGGTCATGACTGGGATGTCCGTCGGCGACTGATTCATCATCTATAGCACTGACTCGTTGGATGACGGCTGTGTGGTGGTCATCTTGGAATAATACTTCATCACTGGGTTGCGGGTCGGAGGTAGGAGCTCGTGAGAGAGCGTCGGCTGAGTGATTGTCCTTCCCTGGGACCCATTTAGCTGTAAACGTATATGGGGCAAGTTTCTCGCGGAGGCGTTGGAGACGGGGGTTCTCAATGAGGTCGAGGGTGAACCTGTTGAGGATAGGAATTAATGGTTTGTGGTCAACTTCGATGTCAAAGTGTGTGAGGCCTTGGAGATATAACTTGCACTTTGATGCAGCCCATACGACAGCAAGTAATTCAAGCTCACACATAGCGTAGCGTGATTCGGTATTAGTTGTGAAACGAGAGCCACATTGAATGAGACGCCAGCTCGGAGGTGAGTTAAGATCAGCGTTGTGATTTTGCAGCAACACATATCCTAAGCCTTGGAGACGAGACGCATCCGTGCGAAGGACGGTGGGCAACGCAGGGTTAAAAGGTTGAAGCACTGGTGGGGAGACCAAAGCGGCTTTAACGGCATTAAAGGCGGCAGTGTGCACGTCCAACCAGAGAAATGAGTTGCGAGTTTGCAGCAGCGGTCGTAAGGGAGCGGCAACAGCGGCGATTTCATTGGAGAACTCGCCGAGTTGGTTAACTAAACCAAAAAATGAGCGGAGCTCACGGATGTTCGTTGGGATGGGGAATTCCGAGATGGCTGATACCCGGCTGGGATCAGCTTCGACACCAGTGTGGCCAACAATATAGCCAGCAAACTCAACACTTGGCTGCGCAAAAACGATTTTGTCAGGGTTTAGAGTTATTGAAGCGTTACGACATCGGGTTAAAAGTTCCGAAACAATAGTGACGTGTTCGTCAAACGTTGTTGTATAAACGATGATGTCGTCTACAATTTTTCTACTATTTGTTAGGCCCTCGAGTGCAGCATCGCCTCGACGGCAATATTCATCCCCGGAGCATGATAGACCCATCGGTGCGCGAAGATACATATAGCGTCCATATGGGGTCAGGAATGTAGTGAGAGGTTGGCTGTCCTCGTCAAGAGGTATTTGCCAGTACCCATGGGTCGCATCGAATTTGGAAAAGTAGCGCATTCCATGGGGAATTGAGAATACTACATCGCGGGGTGATGGAAAGGGATGAACTGGTCGGTGTATATGAATATTCAACCGTGTATGGTCGACGCACATACGTAATTTACCGTTCTTTTTCGTTGTCACGACCAGGGGACTAACAAACTCAGTTGGGTAGTCCACTTTTGAAATAACTCCCTTTAATTCCATCTGATTTAGGTTTTCTTTGATTTCCTCGCGGTAAGCAAATGGTATGGGGCGAGCGGCGTGGACTGCGTACGCCTCGTATCCCTTTTTCATGTAGATATGCATAGGGTCACCAGACATGGTGGGCAGTTCGACATTAGGTGAACTCCCGGCAAACACGTCATTGAATTCGCAAACAAGCTGTTGGTGGGTGTTTTCGATAGTTTTTATAGGTGTGTCGTCCGTGATTGGCGGTGGGGTTGACACAGTAAGCAGGTTCCCTCGTTGAGCGGTTATATAGCCGGGAATTGGAAATTCTGGGGCTAATAGTCCGTGCTGTTTACATACAATGTATGACATTAGAAACCCATCGAAATCGGAGGTAACATATGCAACGGTGGGTATACAACGTTCATAGTAAATTATATTAATTGAAATGGAACCAAGACATTCCATTTGTGTTTTATTTGCAGCTAACAGCGGTATGACGTCATTGGGGTTGATATACTGGGTTAAACCATGGGTTTCGACAATAGAATTCGAAATTATGGTGTCATCCGCCCCAGTATCAACTACTGATGAATTTATGAAAAAGGATGCATCATGGCAGGAGACAGAGACGCGTATCCTAGGTGGTTTCGATGAAACAGCATAAATGAATGCATTATTGTTGTTTATGTTTCCATCCTCGAGATCGGTTGCAATATAGCTATTATGGGAGGCTTTATTTGGATGCGACCGAGGGACAGGTTTAGGAGTCGTGGAGGTCGAGGTAGCGGACTGTTTCTTACCGCAAACAGGAGCTATGTGACCTTGTATACCACAAGCGTGACAGGTACTGGATCGATGCGGGCACTGACTCCGTTCGTGGGCTGAGTAACACTTTTGACAAGATTTTCGCCGTTCATAAGGTTGCTGGTTGGAGCGGGGGGCGGAGGGACTCCGTCTTTGTTTGTGGCGTGGGCCTCGGTACCGTGGGTTGGAGGTTGATCGACCGCGGTGCTGTTCTGAATCTGTTGCATGTTTCCAACCGGATGTAGAATTTCCAGGGCCAGAAACTTTCAATGTTTTGGAGACTGCACCAGTAGCATCGCGGCGTGATTGTTCCCGGGCTCGACAAACCTTAAGAACATCGTCCAGGGTGGGGTCATCGTACTGTTCGAATATTTTCTCCCTGAGTTCGTCATCGTTGATGCCGGAAATAATTTGGGTCATAAGTTGCTGTTCCGAGCAATGGTTACAGGGTTCGGAATTACTCTGTAAGTCGGACAAGCGGACATAGTAGTCATCAAAGGATTCGCCCTGAGACTGTTTAGTGCGGGTAAACTCCACACGGCGGCACACAACGTTGGTTTTGCGACGATAATGAGCAAGGAGTTGGTCGAGAATTTCGTTGACCGTCATGGTGTCGGTGACGTGCATGATGACTCGCATCGCATCCTGAGTTTTACGGGAGATGCAGCCATAAAGGTGAACAACCTGGGCTGCGAGGTCGAGAGAGAGGATGTCGTTAACGTTATAAAAGCGTTCGAACTGTTCTCGCCAGGTTTTGAACTGCGCTAGGGTATAGTCGTTTGTTAATGGTTCGGGTTTGTAAGAGGAATCCACGCGGCGGGATGTCCTGTGGTCGCCAGCGGCAGCGGGCGCGGGGCCGTGGCCGGGGGCTATGGCAGCGCCGCGCGGGCCCTGGGTACCAGGAACCGGTACGGCTGGGCGTTGTTGATCCGTGAGGAACTGGAAGAAGGCGTTTTGCTGGTCGCGTGCAGCGGCCTGCTGTTCGCGGATGAAACCCATTAACACAGCGACGGAATCGCCTTCCACGGTTCGGTAAACTTCCTCCACGCCAGGGTTGGAGGTGATGTCGGACACGTTATGTTCGCGGACAAATTTCATAATTATGCAACGCATAGAATCTGTGTTCGTCTTGGCGTCGACGCTGATGCTGAACTGTGTGGCCCACTCCCGGAGTTGATCCCGTGGGGCGTCAGCAACGTCAGCCAAAGATGGTAAATCTTCCAAGTTGGATGCCATAACAGATACGGTGATACAGAAAATGTGTACCAGTGTACAGTTGAGTAAAGTACGGTATGGTATTGCAGTATTGAGAACGGTATTGCAAAGTTCAGAAGTTGGGGTGTATCGCTGAGGTAGCAGACTACACAAACTGCGCCATGCTATGTTGTGAGGTGAGCCGAAAGATAGAACAAGAGTTTATCTGAAGCATGTACACAACATAATAATCAATATAATACATATATAGATGTGATAGATAAGTCAGCAGTCAGGTGGGCGCCGACTGCATAGCAGATATACCAGATACCGGTATGGTAGGTATTAGTATGCTATAAGAAGAACGGTACAGCAGTAAGGTAAACGACAGAACAGTATAACATACATATATACTATATGGCTACGAGTAGGTCACGAGTATCTCTCACTGCTATGCTATGCTCTGCTATGCTATGCTATGCTATGCTATCCTATACTATGCTATGCTATGCTATGCTATGCTATGCTGTGCTATGCTATGCTATGTTAAGCTATAACATGCTATGCTATGCTATGCTATGCTATGCTATGCTATGCTATGCTATGTTAAGCTATGATATGCTATGTTATGCTATGCTATGTTTGTCAAAATGACATTTTGACATGTCATTTTGCCATAATGTCATTTTCAAGTTGACATTTTGACATGTCATTTTGCCAAAATGTCATTTTCAAGTTGACATTTTGACATGTCATTTGCCAAAATGTCAATGTGTCAATATGTCACTTTCAAATTGACAGTTTGACATGTCATTTTGTCAAAATGTCACTTTCAAATTGACATTTTGACATGTCATTTTGTCAAATGTCATTTTCAAGTTGACATTTTGACATGTAATTTTGCCAAAATGTCACTTTCGAATTGACATTTTGACATGTCATTTTGCCAAAATGTCAATGTGTCAATATGTCACTTTCAAATTGACAGTTTGACATGTCATTTTGTCAAAATGTAACTTTCAAATTGACATTTTGACATGTCAATTTGCCAAAATGTCACTTTCGAATTGACATTTTGACATGTTATTTTGCCAAAATGTCACATTCGAATTAACATTTTGACATGTCATTTTGCCAAAATGTCAATGAGTCAATATGTCACTTTCAAATTGACAGTTTGACATGTCATTTTGTCAAAATGTCAATGTGTCAATATGTCACTTTCAAATTGACAGTTTGACATGTCATTTTGTCAAAATGTCACTTTCAAATTGACATTTTGACATGTCATTTTGCCAAATGTCATTTTCAAGTTGACATTTTGACATGTAATTATGCCAAAATGTCACTTTCGAATTGACATTTTCACATGTCATTTTGCCAAAATGTCAATGTGTCAATATGTCACTTTCAAATTGACAGTTTGACATGTCATTTTGTCAAAATGTCATTTTCAAATTGACATTTTGACATGTCATATTTTATGAGATTTAATGTATTTTTTCTTGAAAAAGCAAACATAACTATTCCCAGTCCGTTTCTGTAACATTTAAAGAAAAGTTAACTTGTGATACTTCTTTTAGTGTTAAATTAACAGCAGATTCCAAATACAGTAACCGTTTTTACATATGATTTGTAGTTCTCGCGATATTTGGGTTCAAACACAACGTTTTTTTATATTTTACGAAATTTAAGGTATTTTTTCTTGAAAAAGCAAACATAACTATTCCCAGTCCGTTTCTGTAACATTTAGAGAAAAGTTAACTTGTGATACTTCTTTTAGTGTTAAATTAACAGCAGATTCCAAATACAGTAACCGTTTTTACATATGATTTGTAGTTCTCGCGATATTTGGGTTCAAACACAACGTTTTTTTATATTTTACGAAATTTAAGGTATTTTTTCTTGAAAAAGCATACATAACTATTCCCAGTCCGTTTCTGTAACATTTAGAGAAAAGTTAACTTGTGATACTTCTTTTAGTGTTAAATTAACCGCAGATTCCAAATACAGTAACCGTTTTTACTTAAATTGTAGATTTTGCAACAAAAATTAAAAAAAAATACGATTTGAGGGAATCACAACAAAACTTTTTAAGTTTAAAACAACCGGTTATGTTAAACATAACGGTAACGTATAACGGCATAACGGTACCAAAAATAACTTCATTTTAATAACAAAATAAACGGATAAACAGATGAGTAACCAGAACCCGGTAGCACAAACATACAGATCAGTAACAGCAGTATCAACACCAGATTAGCACAAGACTTAATAAGTAAAATGAAAGCCGACTTCCACCACTGGGTACGAACCTATTGCTTAACGAAATGTCCCTATTTATAATCGAATATGGTGCGAGCCACAAAGTCTGTGAGCCATAGCATATAGTTGAATGTAGAGCATGCATGGGCCATTGTCAGTCCGTTGAATTGAGATTTAGAGGGAAAATCATATCATTAGCCAAAATGGAGCCTTCGCAAAACGTTTATCTAATGAACAATGTCTATTATTTGGCCTAGCTAGTACAACTGTATGCCACCGTTCACGGACCCCGCCAACCCACCGAGTCCCTACAGATCTCCCTTGGGTTCCTCTTGGCCCTCGAAGTATCGTATCTTATCCTTGGGATTGGGGATTATGGTAGCGCTGCCCGGCTTCCAGTCGATCGGACAGACGTCCCCGTGCTGGTCCGTGTACTGGAAGGCCTGCACGAGACGCAGGGTCTGTAAGGGTCCGTAAGTCGTTCTCAACATTATTGTGGGAATCTGGGAAGCCCAAGTTCGCACGGCGTGGGTTCGTGGATGCCATAGCACGCGTCCCGACCTGGAGAAAACAATTAAGTGAAAATACAAATGAACAGTGACATGTTATTTAAAAATCTCATATAATTAAATATCAATTAAACATCAATAAACACAAACACATATTTAATAATAAACAAACACACCAACACTTATATAATGTAGGAATGAATAATTACCCGTTGTAACAATAATTGCAAGCCAGACGTCCCAACACTTTAATAAATAATTCATTGCGAACGACTTGCTGGTAATGTTGTGAATAAACAGTAAATCTAAACTCTAAATAATCAATTGTAATTAAACTTTAAACCAAAGCGATTTTAAATAAGAAACTTTGTTAAACGTAACTTATAATATATTCAGCTACTGAGGAGGCAGCGCTTATTATATATTGGTGTTGGTGTCTGTAATACAAAGCGAACAAATGTCTGGCCATTGACCTTGTGTCTTTGTGTGAAGCCGCGCTATCCAATAATAAGACGGTATAACAATTATTGGTTGTTCAAGCAAAGGCAATGTATACGTTAATGTATAATAATATGTTGCTTGGCGTGGGTGGCTGAGGCCTTGGCCTTGGTTGGTTAGTTTCCAGGGTGATTGTTCTAGAATATTAAATTATTTACCTTGAGTGAACCAAACCAACCACCCACACAATGCTGAAGCACAGCGCATTGTATCCCAGCCGTCCAGCCCAGCCCGGCTGGCGCCTCCTACAATACAATGCAAGCAGCTCAGCTCAATATTGCTTGAAAATTCTCTTGTAAATATTTTCCAACTCAATAAATAATTACACTTGAAATGCACTATAGAGGGGTGGGGAGGTGTTAGCGATGTCGCCCGGTGATTCTGAGCGTTTTTGGTGATCATTTGCTTAAAATATATTTTTTATGCTCTATCTCGTGGTGTCGGTTAGAACGCGCGAAAATGAAAATCGATGCTCATTTTTGAAAAAAATCGGAAGTTATTTCGGTAAATTGCGGCTAATTTTGGGAAGGGCTTTTGGAATGGCAATTTATTATTTAATACAGTTGAATATTTGGCTGAATTGAAGTTCATTAACCCGGGTAATTAAATTGAAATAACAAGTTATTTTGCAAAATTATGGCTAATTTTGGGAAGGGCTTTTGGAATGGCATTGAAATTGAAATGAAAGGTGTTCTTAGGAGAATTTGAATTAATAACTAGTGCCCTACATAACAGCGCAGTGCACTTAATAACGAGTGCCCTACATAACGGCGCAGTGCACTTTATAACGGCGCAGTGCACTTCATAAAGGTGTAGTGCACTTCATAAAGGTATTAGTAGTGCACTTCATAACGATGCAGTGCACTTAATGTTATATGCTATATTTCATGTTATATGCTATAGTACATGCTCTGCGATATGCTATATGGTATGGTATATGCTATGCTATATGCGATATGCTATAAGCTATATGTTATATATTATGCTATAGTACATGCTATGCTATATGCTATGCTATATGCTATGCTATATGCTATGCTATTTGCTAGGCTATATGCTATGCTATATGTTATAGGCTATGCTATAAGCTATATGTCATATGTTATATGTTATGCTATATGCAATGTCATGCTATATGTTATGGTATATGCCACGTTATGATATATGCTATGCTATGCTATATGTCATATGCTATATGTTAAATGTTATGCTATATGCCATGTTATGTTATATGCTATAGTACATGCTAAGCTATATGCTCTATGCTATGCTATATGCTATATGCAATATATCATATGCTATGCTATGTTATGCTATATGCCATATGCTATGATACAACCTATGCTGTATGCAATATATCATATGATATGCTATGTTATGCTATATGCTATGGTACATCCTATGCTATATGCTATGCTATGCTATGCTATGCTATATGCTATGCTATATGCTATGCTATATGATATGATATATGCTATGCTATATGTTATATACTATATGTTATATGTTATGCTATATGCCACGTTATGCATGCTATGCTATGCTATGCTATGTTATGCTATGCTATCATATGTTATGTTGTTCTATGCTATGCTATGCTATGCTATGCTATACTATGCTATGCTATGCTATGCTCTGCTATGCTATGCTATGCTATACTATGCTATGCTATGCTATGCTATGCTGTGCTATGCTATGCTATGTTAAGCTATAATATGCTATGCTATGCTATGCTATGCTATGCTATGCTATGCTATGCTATGTTAAGCTATGATATGCTATGTTATGCTATGCTATGTTTGTCAAAATGACATTTTGACATGTCATTTTGCCAAAATGTCATTTTCAAGTTGACATTTTGACATGTCATTTTGCCAAAATGTCATTTTCAAGTTGACATTTTGACATGTCATTTGCCAAAATGTCAATGTGTCAATATGTCACTTTCAAATTGACAGTTTGACATGTCATTTTGTCAAAATGTCACTTTCAAATTGACATTTTGACATGTCATTTTGTCAAATGTCATTTTCAAGTTGACATTTTGACATGTAATTTTGCCAAAATGTCACTTTCGAATTGACATTTTGACATGTCATTTTGCCAAAATGTCAATGTGTCAATATGTCACTTTCAAATTGACAGTTTGACATGTCATTTTGTCAAAATGTAACTTTCAAATTGACATTTTGACATGTCAATTTGCCAAAATGTCACTTTCGAATTGACATTTTGACATGTTATTTTGCCAAAATGTCACATTCGAATTGACATTTTGACATGTCATTTTGCCAAAAAGTCATTTTCAAGTTGACATTTTGACATGTCATTTGCCAAAATGTCAATGAGTCAATATGTCACTTTCAAATTGACAGTTTGACATGTTTTTTTGTCAAAATGTCAATGTGTCAATGTGTCAATATGTCACTTTCAAATTGACAGTTTGACATGTCATTTTGTAAAATGTCACTTTCAAATTGACATTTTGACATGTCATTTTGCCAAAATGTCATTTTCAAGTTGACATTTTGACATGTCATTTGCCAAAATGTCAATGTGTCAATATGTCACATTCAAATTGACAGTTTGACATGTCATTTTGTAAAATGTCACTTTCAAATTGACATTTTGACATGTCATTTTGCCAAAATGTCATTTTCAAGTTGACATTTTGACATGTCATTTGCCAAAATGTCAATATGTCAATATGCCACTTTCAAATTGACAGTTTGACATGTCATTTTGTCAAAATGTAACTTTCAAATTGACATTTTGACATGTCAATTTGCCAAAATGTGACTTTCGAATTGACATTTTGACATGTTATTTTGCCAAAATGTCACATTCGAATTAACATTTTGACATGTCATTTTGCCAAAATGTCAATGAGTCAATATGTCACTTTCAAATTGACAGTTTGACATGTCATTTTGTCAAAATGTCAATGTGTCAATATGTCACTTTCAAATTGACAGTTTGACATGTCATTTTGTCAAAATGTCACTTTCAAATTGACATTTTGACATGTCATTTTGCCAAATGTCATTTTCAAGTTGACATTTTGACATGTAATTATGCCAAAATGTCACTTTCGAATTGACATTTTCACATGTCATTTTGCCAAAATGTCAATGTGTCAATATGTCACTTTCAAATTGACAGTTTGACATGTCATTTTGTCAAAATGTCATTTTCAAATTGACATTTTGACATGTCATATTTTATGAGATTTAAGGTATTTTTTCTTGAAAAAGCGAACATAACTTTTCTGAGTCCGTTTCTGTGACATTTAAAGAAAAGTTAACTTGTGATACTTCTTTTAGTGTTAAATTAACAGCAGATTCCAAATACAGTAACCGTTTTTACATATGATTTGTAGTTCTCGCGATATTTGGGTTCAAACACAACGTTTTTTGATATTTTACGAAATTTAAGGTATTTTTTCTTGAAAAAGCAAACATAACTATTCCCAGTCCGTTTCTGTAACATTTAAAGAAAAGTTAACTTGTGATACTTCTTTTAGTGTTAAATTAAAAGCAGATTCCAAATACAGTAACCGTTTTTACATATGATTTGTAGTTCTCGCGATATTTGGGTTCAAACACAACGTTTTTTGATATTTTACGAAATTTAAGGTATTTTTTCTTGAAAAAGCAAACATAACTATTCCCAGTCCGTTTCTGTAACATTTAGAGAAAAGTTAACTTGTGATACTTCTTTTAGTGTTAAATTAACAGCAGATTCCAAATACAGTAACCGTTTTTACATATGATTTGTAGTTCTCGCGATATTTGGGTTCAAACACAACGTTTTTTTATATTTTACGAAATTTAAGGTATTTTTTCTTGAAAAAGCAAACATAACTATTCCCAGTCCGTTTCTGTAACATTTAGAGAAAAGTTAACTTGTGATACTTCTTTTAGTGTTAAATTAACAGCAGATTCCAAATACAGTAACCGTTTTTACATATGATTTGTAGTTCTCGCGATATTTGGGTTCAAACACAACGTTTTTTTATATTTTACGAAATTTAAGGTATTTTTTCTTGAAAAATCATACATAACTATTCCCAGTCCGTTTCTGTAACATTTAGAGAAAAGTTAACTTGTGATACTTCTTTTAGTGTTAAATTAACCGCAGATTCCAAATACAGTAACCGTTTTTACTTAAATTGTAGATTTTGCAACAAAAATTAAAAAAAAATACGATTTGAGGGAATCACAACAAAACTTTTTAAGTTTAAAACAACCGGTTATGTTAAACATAACGGTAACGTATAACGGCATAACGGTACCAAAAATAACTTCATTTTAATAACAAAATAAACGGATAAACAGATGAGTAACCAGAACCCGGTAGCACAAACATACAGATCAGTAACAGCAGTATCAACACCAGATTAGCACAAGACTTAATAAGTAAAATGAAAGCCGACTTCCACCACTGGGTACGAACCTATTGCTTAACGAAATGTCCCTATTTATAATCGAATATGGTGCGAGCCACAAAGTCTGTGAGCCATAGCATATAGTTGAATGTAGAGCATGCATGGGCCATTGTCAGTCCGTTGAATTGAGATTTAGAGGGAAAATCATATCATTAGCCAAAATGGAGCCTTCGCAAAACGTTTATCTAATGAACAATGTCTATTATTTGGCCTAGCTAGTACAACTGTATGCCACCGTTCACGGACCCCGCCAACCCACCGAGTCCCTACAGATCTCCCTTGGGTTCCTCTTGGCCCTCGAAGTATCGTATCTTATCCTTGGGATTGGGGATTATGGTAGCGCTGCCCGGCTTCCAGTCGATCGGACAGACGTCCCCGTGCTGGTCCGTGTACTGGAAGGCCTGCACGAGACGCAGGGTCTGTAAGGGTCCGTAAGTCGTTCTCAACATTATTGTGGGAATCTGGGAAGCCCAAGTTCGCACGGCGTGGGTTCGTGGATGCCATAGCACGCGTCCCGACCTGGAGAAAACAATTAAGTGAAAATACAAATGAACAGTGACATGTTATTTAAAAATCTCATATAATTAAATATCAATTAAACATCAATAAACACAAACACATATTTAATAATAAACAAACACACCAACACTTATATAATGTAGGAATGAATAATTACCCGTTGTAACAATAATTGCAAGCCAGACGTCCCAACACTTTAATAAATAATTCATTGCGAACGACTTGCTGGTAATGTTGTGAATAAACTGTAAATCTAAACTCTAAATAATCAATTGTAATTAAACTTTAAACCAGAGCGATTTTAAATAAGAAACTTTGTTAAACGTAACTTATAATATATTCAGCTACTGAGGAGGCAGCGCTTATTATATATTGGTGTTGGTGTCTGTAATACAAAACGAACAAATGTCTGGCCATTGACCTTGTGTCTTTGTGTGAAGCCGCGCTATCCAATAATAAGACGGTATAACAATTATTGGTTGTTCAAGCAAAGGCAATGTATACGTTAATGTATAATAATATGTTGCTTGGCGTGGGTGGCTGAGGCCTTGGCCTTGGTTGGTTAGTTTCCAGGGTGATTGTTCTAGAATATTAAATTATTTACCTTGAGTGAACCAAACCAACCACCCACACAATGCTGAAGCACAGCGCATTGTATCCCAGCCGTCCAGCCCAGCCCGGCTGGCGCCTCCTACAATACAATGCAAGCAGCTCAGCTCAATATTGCTTGAAAATTCTCTTGTAAATATTTTCCAACTCAATAAATAATTACACTTGAAATGCACTATAGAGGGGTGGTGAGGTGTTAGCGATGTCGCCCGGTGATTCTGAGCGTTTTTGGTGATCATTTGCTTAAAATATATTTTTTATGCTCTATCTCGTGGTGTCGGTTAGAACGCGCGAAAATGAAAATCGATGCTCATTTTTGAAAAAAATCGGAAGTTATTTCGGTAAATTGCGGCTAATTTTGGGAAGGGCTTTTGGAATGGCAATTTATTATTTAATACAGTTGAATATTTGGCTGAATTGAAGTTCATTAACCCGGGTAATTAAATTGAAATAACAAGTTATTTCGCAAAATTATGGCTAATTTTGGGAAGGGCTTTTGGAATGGCAATTTATTATTTAATACAGTTGAATATTTGGCTGAATTGAAGTTCATTAACCCGGGTAATTAAATTGAAATAACAAGTTATTTTGCAAAATTATGGCTAATTTTGGGAAGGGCTTTTGGAATGGCATTGAAATTGAAATGAAAGGTGTTCTTAGGAGAATTTGAATTAATAACTAGTGCCCTACATAACAGCGCAGTGCACTTAATAACGAGTGCCCTACATAACGGCGCAGTGCACTTTATAACGGCGCAGTGCACTTCATAAAGGTGTAGTGCACTTCATAAAGGTATTAGTAGTGCACTTCATAACGATGCAGTGCACTTAATGTTATATGCTATATTTCATGTTATATGCTATAGTACATGCTCTGCGATATACTATATGGTATGGTATATGCTATGCTATATGCGATATGCTATAAGCTATATGTTATATATTATGCTATAGTACATGCTATGCTATATGCTATGCTATATGCTATGCTATATGCTATGCTATATGCTATGCTATATGCTATGCTATATGCTATGCTATTTGCTAGGCTATATGCTATGCTATATGTTATAGGCTATGCTATATGCTATATGTCATATGTTACATGTTATGCTATATGCAATGTCATGCTATATGTTATGGTATATGCCACGTTATGATATATGCTATGCTATGCTATATGTCATATGCTATATGTTAAATGTTATGCTATATGCCATGTTATGTTATATGCTATAGTACATGCTAAGCTATATGCTCTATGCTATGCTATATGCTATATGCAATATATCATATGCTATGCTATGTTATGCTATATGCCATATGCTATGATACAACCTATGCTGTATGCAATATATCATATGATATGCTATGTTATGCTATATGCTATGGTACATCCTATGCTATATGCTATGCTATGCTATGCTATGCTATATGCTATGCTATATGCTATGCTATATGCTGTGCTATATGATATGATATATGCTATGCTATATGTTATATACTATATGTTATATGTTATGCTATATGCCACGTTATGCATGCTATGCTATGCTATGCTATGTTATGCTATGCTATCATATGTTATGTTGTTCTATGCTATGCTATGCTATGCTATGCTATGCTATACTATGCTATGCTATGCTCTGCTATGCTATGCTATGCTATGCTATGCTATGCTATACTATGCTATGCTATGCTATGCTATGCTGTGCTATGCTATGCTATGTTAAGCTATATGCTATGCTATGCTATGCTATGCTATGCTATGCTATGCTATGCTATGCTATGCTATGCTATGCTATGTTAAGCTATGATATGCTATGTTATGCTATGCTATGTTTGTCAAAATGACATTTTGACATGTCATTTTGCCAAAATGTCATTTTCAAGTTGACATTTTGACATGTCATTTTGCCAAAATGTCATTTTCAAGTTGACATTTTGACATGTCATTTGCCAAAATGTCAATGTGTCAATATGTCACTTTCAAATTGACAGTTTGACATGTCATTTTGTCAAAATGTCACTTTCAAATTGACATTTTGACATGTCATTTTGTCAAATGTCATTTTCAAGTTGACATTTTGACATGTAATTTTGCCAAAATGTCACTTTCGAATTGACATTTTGACATGTCATTTTGCCAAAATGTCAATGTGTCAATATGTCACTTTCAAATTGACAGTTTGACATGTCATTTTGTCAAAATGTAACTTTCAAATTGACATTTTGACATGTCAATTTGCCAAAATGTCACTTTCGAATTGACATTTTGACATGTTATTTTGCCAAAATGTCACATTCGAATTGACATTTTGACATGTCATTTTGCCAAAAAGTCATTTTCAAGTTGACATTTTGACATGTCATTTGCCAAAATGTCAATGAGTCAATATGTCACTTTCAAATTGACAGTTTGACATGTTTTTTTATCAAAATGTCAATGTGTCAATATGTCACTTTCAAATTGACAGTTTGACATGTCATTTTGTAAAATGTCACTTTCAAATTGACATTTTGACATGTCATTTTGCCAAAATGTCATTTTCAAGTTGACATTTTGACATGTCATTTGCCAAAATGTCAATGTGTCAATATGTCACATTCAAATTGACAGTTTGACATGTCATTTTGTAAAATGTCACTTTCAAATTGACATTTTGACATGTCATTTTGCCAAAATGTCATTTTCAAGTTGACATTTTGACATGTCATTTGCCAAAATGTCAATATGTCAATATGCCACTTTCAAATTGACAGTTTGACATGTCATTTTGTCAAAATGTAACTTTCAAATTGACATTTTGACATGTCAATTTGCCAAAATGTCACTTTCGAATTGACATTTTGACATGTTATTTTGCCAAAATGTCACATTCGAATTGACATTTTGACATGTCATTTTGCCAAAATGTCAATGAGTCAATATGTCACTTTCAAATTGACAGTTTGACATGTCATTTTGTCAAAATGTCAATGTGTCAATATGTCACTTTCAAATTGACAGTTTGACATGTCATTTTGTCAAAATGTCACTTTCAAATTGACATTTTGACATGTCATTTTGCCAAATGTCATTTTCAAGTTGACATTTTGACATGTAATTATGCCAAAATGTCACTTTCGAATTGACATTTTCACATGTCATTTTGCCAAAATGTCAATGTGTCAATATGTCACTTTCAAATTGACAGTTTGACATGTCATTTTGTCAAAATGTCATTTTCAAATTGACATTTTGACATGTCATATTTTATGAGATTTAAGGTATTTTTTCTTGAAAAAGCGAACATAACTTTTCTGAGTCCGTTTCTGTGACATTTAAAGAAAAGTTAACTTGTGATACTTCTTTTAGTGTTAAATTAACAGCAGATTCCAAATACAGTAACCGTTTTTACATATGATTTGTAGTTCTCGCGATATTTGGGTTCAAACACAACGTTTTTTGATATTTTACGAAATTTAAGGTATTTTTTCTTGAAAAAGCAGACATAACTATTCCCAGTCCGTTTCTGTAACATTTAGAGAAAAGTTCACTTGTGATACTTCTTTTAGTGTTAAATTAACAGCAGATTCCAAATACAGTAACCGTTTTTACATATGATTTGTAGTTCTCGCGATATTTGGGTTCAAACACGACGTTTTTTGATATTTTACGAAAATTAAGGTATTTTTTCTTGAAAAATCATACATAACTATTCCCAGTCCGTTTCTGTAACATTTAGAGAAAAGTTAACTTGTGATACTTCTTTTAGTGTTAAATTAACCGCAGATTCCAAATACAGTAACCGTTTTTACATATGATTTGTAGTTCTCGCGATATTTGGGTTCAAACACAACGTTTTTTGATATTTTACGAAATTTAAGGTATTTTTTCTTGAAAAAGCAGACATAACTATTCCCAGTCCGTTTCTGTAACATTTAGAGAAAAGTTCACTTGTGATACTTCTTTTAGTGTTAAATTAACAGCAGATTCCAAATACAGTAACCGTTTTTACTTAAATTGTAGATTTTGCAACAAAAATTAAAAAAAAATACGATTTGAGGGAATCACAACAAAACTTTTTAAGTTTAAAACAACCGGTTATGTTCAACATAACGGTAACGTATAACGGCATAACGGTACCAAAAATAACTTCATTTTAATAACAAAATAAACGGATAAACAGATGAGTAACCAGAACCCGGTAGCACAAACATACAGATCAGTAACAGCAGTATCAACACCAGATTAGCACAAGACTTAATAAGTAAAATGAAAGCCGACTTCCACCACTGGGTACGAACCTATTGCTTAACGAAATGTCCCTATTTATAATCGAATATGGTGCGAGCCACAAAGTCTGTGAGCCATAGCATATAGTTGAATGTAGAGCATGCATGGGCCATTGTCAGTCCGTTGAATTGAGATTTAGATGGAAAATCATATCATTAGCCAAAATGGAGCCTTCGCAAAACGTTTATCTAATGAACAATGTCTATTATTTGGCCTAGCTAGTACAACTGTATGCCACCGTTCACGGACCCCGCCAACCCACCGAGTCCCTACAGATCTCCCTTGGGTTCCTCTTGGCCCTCGAAGTATCGTATCTTATCCTTGGGATTGGGGATTATGGTAGCGCTGCCCGGCTTCCAGTCGATCGGACAGACGTCCCCGTGCTGGTCCGTGTACTGGAAGGCCTGCACGAGACGCAGGGTCTGTAAGGGTCCGTAAGTCGTTCTCAACATTATTGTGGGAATCTGGGAAGCCCAAGTTCGCACGGCGTGGGTTCGTGGATGCCATAGCACGCGTCCCGACCTGGAGAAAACAATTAAGTGAAAATACAAATGAACAGTGACAAGTTATTTAAAAATCTCATATAATTAAATATCAATTAAACATCAATAAACACAAACACATATTTAATAATAAACAAACACACCAACACTTATATAATGTAGGAATGAATAATTACCCGTTGTAACAATAATTGCAAGCCAGACGTCCCAACACTTTAATAAATAATTCATTGCGAACGACTTGCTGGTAATGTTGTGAATAAACAGTAAATCTAAACTCTAAATAATCAATTGTAATTAAACTTTAAACCAAAGCGATTTTAAATAAGAAACTTTGTTAAACGTAACTTATAATATATTCAGCTACTGAGGAAGCAGCGCTTATTATATATTGGTGTTGGTGTCTGTAATACAAAACGAACAAATGTCTGGCCATTGACCTTGTGTCTTTGTGTGAAGCCGCGCTATCCAATAATAAGACGGTATAACAATTATTGGTTGTTCAAGCAAAGGCAATGTATACGTTAATGTATAATAATATGTTGCTTGGCGTGGGTGGCTGAGGCCTTGGCCTTGGTTGGTTAGTTTCCAGGGTGATATGTTCTAGAATATTAAATTATTTACCTTGAGTGAACCAAACCAACCACCCACACAATGCTGAAGCACACTTGTATCCCAGCCGTCCAGCCCAGCCCGGCTGGCGCCTCCTACAATACAATGCAAGCAGCTCAGCTCAATATTGCTTGAAAATTCTCTTGTAAATATTTTCCAACTCAATAAATAATTACACTTGAAATGCACTATAGAGGGGTGGTGAGGTGTTAGCGATGTCGCCCGGTGATTCTGAGCGTTTTTGGTGATCATTTGCTTAAAATATATTTTTTATGCTCTATCTCGTGGTGTCTGTTAGAACGCGCGAAAATGAAAATCGATGCTCATTTTTGAAAAAAATCGGAAGTTATTTCGATAAATTATGGCTAATTTTGGGAAGGGCTTTTGTGTTGGCAATTTATTATTTAATACAGTTGAATATTTGGCTGAATTGAAGTTCATTAACCCGGGTAATTAAATTGAAATAACAAGTTATTTTGCAAAATTATGGCTAATTTTGGGAAGGGCTTTTGGAATGGCATTGAAATTGAAATGAAAGGTGTTCTTAGGAGAATTTGAATTAATAACTAGTGCCCTACATAACAGCGCAGTGCACTTAATAACGAGTGCCCTACATAACGGCGCAGTGCACTTTATAACGGCGCAGTGCACTTCATAAAGGTGTAGTGCACTTCATAAAGGTGTTAGTAGTGCACTTCATAACGATGCAGTGCACTTAATGTTATATGCTATATTTCATGTTATATGCTATAGTACATGCTCTGCGATATGCTATATGGTATGGTATATGCTATGCTATATGCGATATGCTATAAGCTATATGTTATATGTTATGCTATAGTACATGCTATGCTATATGCTATGCTATATGCTATGCTATATGCTATGCTATATGCTATGCTATATGCTATGCTATTTGCTAGGCTATATGCTATGCTATATGTTATAGGCTATGCTATATGCTATATGTCATATGTTATATGTTATGCTATATGCAATGTCATGCTATATGTTATGGTATATGCCACGTTATGATATATGCTATGCTATGCTATATGTCATATGCTATATGTTAAATGTTATGCTATATGCCATGTTATGTTATATGCTATAGTACATGCTAAGCTATATGCTCTATGCTATGCTATATGCTATATGCAATATATCATATGCTATGCTATGTTATGCTATATGCCATATGCTATGATACATCCTATGCTATATGCAATATATCATATGATATGCTATGTTATGCTATATGCTATGGTACATCCTATGCTATATGCTATGCTATGCTATATGCTATGCTATATGCTATGCTATATGATATGATATATGCTATGCTATATGTTATATACTATATGTTATATGTTATGCTATATGCCACGTTATGCATGCTATGCTATGCTATGCTATGTTATGCTATGCTATCATATGTTATGTTGTTCTATGCTATGCTATGCTATGCTATGTTATGCTATGCTATGCTATGCTATGCTATGCTATGCTATGCTATGCTATGCTATGCTATGCTATGCTATGCTATGCTATGCTATGCTATGCTATGCTATGCTATGCTATGCTATGCTATGCTATGCTATGCTATGCTATGCTATGCTATGCTATGCTATGCTATGCTATGCTATGTTAAGCTATGATATGCTATGCTATGCTATCTATGCTATGCTATGCTATGCTATGTTAAGCTATGATATGCTATGTTATGCAATGCTATGTTTGTCAAAATGACATTTTGACATGTCATTTTGCCAAAATGTCACTTTCGAATTGACATTTTGACATGTCATTTTGCCAAAATGTCAATGTGTCAATATGTTACTTTCAAATTTACAGTTTGACATGTCATTTTGTAAAATGTCACTTTCAAATTGACATTTTGACATGTCATTTTGCCAAAATGTCATTTTCAAGTTGACATTTTGACATGTCATTTGCCAAAATGTCAATGTGTCAATATGTCACTTTCAAATTGACAGTTTGACATGTCATTTTGTCAAAATGTCACTTTCAAATTGACATTTTGACATGTCATTTTGCCAAATGTCATTTTCAAGTTGACATTTTGACATGTAATTTTGCCAAAATGTCACTTTCGAATTGACATTTTGACATGTCATTTTGCCAAAATGTCAATGTGTCAATATGTCACTTTCAAATTGACAGTTTGACATGTCATTTTGTCAAAATGTCACTTTCAAATTGACATTTTGACATGTCAATTTGCCAAAATGTCACTTTCGAATTGACATTTTGACATGTTATTTTGTCAAAATGTCACTTTCGAATTGACATTTTCACATGTCATTTTGCCAAAATGTCAATGAGTCAATATGTCACTTTCAAATTGACAGTTTGACATGTTATTTTGTCAAAATGTCAATGTGTCAATATGTCACTTTCAAATTGACAGTTTGACATGTCATTTTGTAAAATGTCACTTTCAAATTGACATTTTGACATGTCATTTTGCCAAAATGTCATTTTCAAGTTGACATTTTGACATGTCATTTGCCAAAATGTCAATGTGTCAATATGTCACATTCAAATTGACAGTTTGACATGTCATTTTGTAAAATGTCACTTTCAAATTGACATTTTGACATGTCATTTTGCCAAAATGTCATTTTCAAGTTGACATTTTGACATGTCATTTGCCAAAATGTCAATATGTCAATATGCCACTTTCAAATTGACAGTTTGACATGTCATTTTGTCAAAATGTCACTTTCAAATTGACAGTTTGACATGTCATTTTGTCAATGTCCTTTCAAATTGACATTTTGACATGTCATTTTGCCAAATGTCATTTTCAAGTTGACATTTTGACATGTAATTTTGCCAAAATGTCACTTTCGAATTGACATTTTGACATGTCATTTTGCCAAAATGTCAATGTGTCAATATGTCACTTTCAAATTGACAGTTGGACATGTCATTTTGTCAAAATGTCACTTTCAAATTGACATTTTGACATGTCATTTTGTCAAATTGTCATTTTCAAATTGACATGTCATATTTTATGAGATTTAAGGTATTTTTTCTTGAAAAAGCGAACATAACTTTTCTGAGTCCGTTTCTGTGACATTTAAAGAAAAGTTAACTTGTGATACTTCTTTTAGTGTTAAATTAACCGCAGATTCCAAATACAGTAACCGTTTTTACATATGATTTGTAGTTCTCGCGATATTTGGGTTCAAACACAACGTTTTTTGATATTTTACGAAATTTAAGGTATTTTTTCTTGAAAAAGCAAACATAACTATTCCCAGTCCGTTTCTGTAACATTTAGAGAAAAGTTCACTTGTGATACTTCTTTTAGTGTTAAATTAACAGCAGATTCCAAATACAGTAACCGTTTTTACTTAAATTGTAGATTTTGCAACAAAAATTAAAAAAAAATACGATTTGAGGGAATCACAACAAAACTTTTTAAGTTTAAAACAACCGGTTATGTTAAACATAACGGTAACGTATAACGGCATAACGTTACCAAAAATAACTTCATTTTAATAACAAAATAAACGGATAAACAGATGAGTAACCAGAACCCGGTAGCACAAACATACAGATCAGTAACAGCAGTATCAACACCAGATTAGCACAAGACTTAATAAGTAAAATGAAAGCCGACTTCCACCACTGGGTACGAACCTATTGCTTAACGAAATGTCCTTATTTATAATCGAATATGGTGCGAGCCACAAAGTCTGTGAGCCATAGCATATAGTTGAATGTAGAGCATGCATGGGCCATTGTCAGTCCGTTGAATTGAGATTTAGAGGGAAAATCATATCATTAGCCAAAATGGAGCCTTCGCAAAACGTTTATCTAATGAACAATGTCTATTATTTGGCCTAGCTAGTACAACTGTATGCCACCGTTCACGGACCCCGCCAACCCACCGAGTCCCTACAGATCTCCCTTGGGTTCCTCTTGGCCCTCGAAGTATCGTATCTTATCCTTGGGATTGGGGATTATGGTAGCGCTGCCCGGCTTCCAGTCGATCGGACAGACGTCCCCGTGCTGGTCCGTGTACTGGAAGGCCTGCACGAGACGCAGGGTCTGTAAGGGTCCGTAAGTCGTTCTCAACATTATTGTGGGAATCTGGGAAGCCCAAGTTCGCACGGCGTGGGTTCGTGGATGCCATAGGACGCGTCCCGACCTGGAGAAAACAATTAAGTGAAAATACAAATGAACAGTGACATGTTATTTAAAAATCTCATATAATTAAATGTCAATTAAACATCAATAAACACAAACACATATTTAATAATAAACAAACACACCAACACTTATATAGTGTAGGAATGAATAATTACCCGTTGTAACAATAATTGCAAGCCAGACGTCCCAACACTTTAATAAATAATTCATTGCGAACGACTTGCTGGTAATGTTGTGAATAAACAGTAAATCTAAACTCTAAATAATCAATTGTAATTAAACTTTAAACCAAAGCGATTTTAAATAAGAAACTTTGTTAAACGTAACTTATAATATATTCAGCTACTGAGGAGGCAGCGCTTATTATATATTGGTGTTGGTGTCTGTAATACAAAACGAACAAATGTCTGGCCATTGACCTTGTGTCTTTGTGTGAAGCCGCGCTATCCAATAATAAGACGGTATAACAATTATTGGTTGTTCAAGCAAAGGCAATGTATACGTTAATGTATAATAATATGTTGCTTGGCGTGGGTGGCTGAGGCCTTGGCCTTGGTTGGTTAGTTTCCAGGGTGATATGTTCTAGAATATTAAATTATTTACCTTGAGTGAACCAAACCAACCACCCACACAATGCTGAAGAACATCGCATTGTATCCCAGCCGTCCAGCCCAGCCCGGCTGGCGCCTCCTACAACACAATGCAAGCAGCTCAGCTCAATATTGCTTGAAAATTCTCTTGTAAATATTTTCCAACTCAATAAATAATTACACTTGAAATGCACTATAGAGGGGTGGGGAGGTGTTAGCGGTGTCGCCAGGCGATTCTAACTGTTTTTGGGGATCATTTCCTTAAAATATATTTTTTATGCTCTATCTCGTGGTGTCGGTTAGAACGCGCGAAAATGAAAATCGATGGTCATTTTTGAAAAAAATCGGAAGTTATTTCGATAAATTATGGCTAATTTTGGGAAGGGCTTTTGTGTTGGCAATTTATTATTTAATACAGTTGAATATTTGGCTGAATTGAAGTTCATTAACCCGGGTAATTAAATTGAAATAACAAGTTATTTTGCAAAATGATGGCTAATTTTGGGAAGGGCTTTTGGAATGGAAATCAAATTTAAATGAAAGGTGTTCTTAGGAGAATTTGAATTAATAACGAGTGCCTTACATAACGGCGCAGTGCACTTAATAACGAGTGCACTACATAACGGCGCAGTGCACTTAATAACTAGTGCCCTACATAACAGCGCATTGCACTTAATAACGAGTGCACTACATAACGGCGCAGTGCACTTAATAACGAGTGCACTACATAACGGCGCAGTGCACTTAATAACTAGTGCCCTACATAACAGCGCATTGCACTTAATAACGAGTGCCCTACATAACGGCGCAGTGCACTTTATAACGGTGCAGTGCACTTGATAAAGGTGTAGTGCACTTCATAAAGGTGTTAGTAGTGCACTTCATAACGATGCAGTGCACTTAATGTTATATGCTATATTTCATGTTATATGCTATAGTACATGCTCTGCGATATGCTATATGGTATGGTATATGCGATATGCTATAAGCTATATGTCATATGTTATATGTTATGCTATATGCACTGTCATGCTATATGTTATGGTATATACAATGTTATATGCTATATGTTGTTATATGCTATAGTACATGCTAAGCTTAATGCTATGCTATATGCAATTCTATATGCTATGCTATATGTTATATGCTATAGTACATGCTAAGCTAAATGCTATGCTATATGCAATTCTATATGCTATGCTATATGTTATATGCTATATGTTATGCTATATGCCACGTTATGCTATATGCTATGCTATATGTCATATGCTATATGTTATATAGCCTATGCTATATGCTATATGTCATATGTTATATGTTGTGCTATATGCAATGTCATGCTATATGTTATGGTATATACAATGTTATATGCTATATGTTGTTATATGCTATAGTACATGCTAAGCTTAATGCTATGCTATATGTAATTCTATATGCTATGCTATATGTTATATGCTATAGTACATGCTAAGCTAAATGCTATGTTATATGCAATTCTATATGCTATGCTATATGTTATATGCTATATGTTATGCTATATACCACGTTATGCTATATGCTATGTTATAGGTCATATGCTATATGTTATATAGCCTATGCTATATGCTATATGTCATATTTTATATGTTATGCTATATGCAATGTCATGCTATATGTTATGGTATATACAATGTTATATGCTATATGTTGTTATATGCTATAGTACATGCTAAGCTATATGCTATGCTATATGCAATGCTATATGCTATGCTATATGTTATATGCTATAGTACATGCTAAGCTAAATGCTATGCTATATGCAATTCTATATGCTATGCTATATGTTATATGCTATATGTTATGCTATATACCACGTTATGCTATATGCTATGTTATAGGTCATATGCTATATGTTATATAGCCTATGCTATATGCTATATGTCATATGTTATATGTTATGCTATATGCAATGTCATGCTATATGTTATGGTATATACAATGTTATATGCTATATGTTGTTATATGCTATAGTACATGCTAAGCTATATGCTATGCTATATGCAATGCTATATGCTATGCTATATGTTATATGATATATGTTATGCTATATGCCACGTTATGATATATGCTATGCTATGCTATATGTCATATGCTATATGTTAAATGTTATGCTATATGCCATGTTATGTTATATGCTATAGTACATGCTAAGCTATATGCTCTATGCTATGCTATATGATATATATCATATGCTATATGCTATGGTACATCCTATGCTATGGTGTGCTATGCTATGCTATGCTATGCTATTCTATGATATGCTATGCTATGCTATGCTATATGCTATGGTACATCCTATGCTATATGCTATATGCAATATATCATATGCTGTGCTATGCTATGCTATGCTATGCTATGCTATGCTATGCTATGCTATGCTATACTATGTTATGCTATGCTATGCTATGCTATGCTATGCTATGCTATGCTATGCTATGTTAAGCTATGATATGCTATGTTATGCTATGCTATGCTATGCTATGCTGTTCTATGATATGCTATGCTATGCTATGCTATGCTATATGCTATGGTACATCCTATGCTATATGCTATATGCAATATATCATATGCTATGCTATGCTATGCTATGCTATGCTTTGCTATGCTATGCTATGCTATGATATGCTAAGCTATGCTATGCTATGCTATGTTAAGCTATGATATGCTATGTTATGCTATGCTATGTTTGTCAAAATGACATTTTGACATGTCATTTTGCAAAAATGTCACTTTCAAATTGACAGTTTGACATGTCATTTTGTCAAAATGTCACTTTCAAATTGACATTTTGACATGTCATTTTGCCAAATGTCATTTTCAAGTTGACATTTTGACATGTCATTTTGCCAAAATGTCATTTTCAAGTTGACATTTTGACATGTCATTTTGTCAAAATGTCATTTTCAAATTGACATTTTGACATGTCATTTTGTCAAAATGTCATTTTCAAATTGACATTTTGACATGTCATATTTTATGAGATTTAAGGTATTTTTTCTTGAAAAAGCGAACATAACTTTTCTGAGTCCGTTTCTGTAACATTTAAAGAAAAGTTCACTTGTGATACTTCTTTTAGTGTTAAATTAACCGCAGATTCCAAATACAGTAACCGTTTTTACATATGATTTGTAGTTCTCGCGATATTGGGGTTCAAACACAACGTTTTTTGATATTTTACGAAATTAAGGTATTTTTTCTTGAAAAAGCAAACGTAACTATTCCCAGTCCGTTTCTGTAACATTTAGAGACAAGTTCACTTGTGATACTTCTTTTAGTGTTAAATTAACCGCAGATTCCAAATACAGTAACCGTTTTTACATATGATTTGTAGTTCTCGCGATATTTGGGTTCAAACACAACGTTTTTTGATATTTTACGAAATTTAAGGTATTTTTTCTTGAAAAAGCAGACATAACTATTCCCAGTCCGTTTCTGTAACATTTAGAGAAAAGTTCACTTGTGATACTTCTTTTAGTGTTAAATTAACCGCAGATTCCAAATACAGTAACCGTTTTTACATATGATTTGTAGTTCTCGCGATATTTGGGTTCAAACACAACGTTTTTTGATATTTTACGAAATTTAAGGTATTTTTTCTTGAAAAAGCAGACATAACTATTCCCAGTCCGTTTCTGTAACATTTAGAGAAAAGTTCACTTGTGATACTTCTTTTAGTGTTAAATTAACCGCAGATTCCAAATACAGTAACCGTTTTTACATATGATTTGTAGTTCTCGCGATATTTGGGTTCAAACACAACGTTTTTTGATATTTTATGAAATTTAAGGTATTTTTTCTTGAAAAATCATACATAACTATTCCCAGTCCGTTTCTGTAACATTTAGAGAAAAGTTCACTTGTGATACTTCTTTTAGTGTTAAATTAACCGCAGATTCCAAATACAGTAACCGTTTTTACATATGATTTGTAGTTCTCGCGATATTTGGGTTCAAACACAACGTTTTTTGATATTTTATGAAATTTAAGGTATTTTTTCTTGAAAAATCATACATAACTATTCCCAGTCCGTTTCTGTAACATTTAGAGAAAAGTTCACTTGTGATACTTCTTTTAGTGTTAAATTAACAGCAGATTCCAAATACAGTAACCGTTTTTACTTAAATTGTAGATTTTGCAACAAAAATTAAAAAAAAATACGATTTGAGGGAATCACAACAAAACTTTTTAAGTTTAAAACAACCGGTTATGTTCAACATAACGGTAACGTATAACGGCATAACGGTACCAAAAATAACTTCATTTTAATAACAAAATAAACGGATAAACAGATGAGTAACCAGAACCCGGTAGCACAAACATACAGATCAGTAACAGCAGTATCAACACCAGATTAGCACAAGACTTAATAAGTAAAATGAAAGCCGACTTCCACCACTGGGTACGAACCTATTGCTTAACGAAATGTCCTTATTTATAATCGAATATGGTGCGAGCCACAAAGTCTGTGAGCCATAGCATATAGTTGAATGTAGAGCATGCATGGGCCATTGTCAGTCCGTTGAATTGAGATTTAGAGGGAAAATCATATCATTAGCCAAAATGGAGCCTTCGCAAAACGTTTATCTAATGAACAATGTCTATTATTTGGCCTAGCTAGTACAACTGTATGCCACCGTTCACGGACCCCGCCAACCCACCGAGTCCCTACAGATCTCCCTTGGGTTCCTCTTGGCCCTCGAAGTATCGTATCTTATCCTTGGGATTGGGGATTATGGTAGCGCTGCCCGGCTTCCAGTCGATCGGACAGACGTCCCCGTGCTGGTCCGTGTACTGGAAGGCCTGCACGAGACGCAGGGTCTGTAAGGGTCCGTAAGTCGTTCTCAACATTATTGTGGGAATCTGGGAAGCCCAAGTTCGCACGGCGTGGGTTCGTGGATGCCATAGGACGCGTCCCGACCTGGAGAAAACAATTAAGTGAAAATACAAATGAACAGTGACATGTTATTTAAAAATCTCATATAATTAAATGTCAATTAAACATCAATAAACACAAACACATATTTAATAATAAACAAACACACCAACACTTATATAGTGTAGGAATGAATAATTACCCGTTGTAACAATAATTGCAAGCCAGACGTCCCAACACTTTAATAAATAATTCATTGCGAACGACTTGCTGGTAATGTTGTGAATAAACAGTAAATCTAAACTCTAAATAATCAATTGTAATTAAACTTTAAACCAAAGCGATTTTAAATAAGAAACTTTGTTAAACGTAACTTATAATATATTCAGCTACTGAGGAGGCAGCGCTTATTATATATTGGTGTTGGTGTCTGTAATACAAAACGAACAAATGTCTGGCCATTGACCTTGTGTCTTTGTGTGAAGCCGCGCTATCCAATAATAAGACGGTATAACAATTATTGGTTGTTCAAGCAAAGGCAATGTATACGTTAATGTATAATAATATGTTGCTTGGCGTGGGTGGCTGAGGCCTTGGCCTTGGTTGGTTAGTTTCCAGGGTGATATGTTCTAGAATATTAAATTATTTACCTTGAGTGAACCAAACCAACCACCCACACAATGCTGAAGAACATCGCATTGTATCCCAGCCGTCCAGCCCAGCCCGGCTGGCGCCTCCTACAACACAATGCAAGCAGCTCAGCTCAATATTGCTTGAAAATTCTCTTGTAAATATTTTCCAACTCAATAAATAATTACACTTGAAATGCACTATAGAGGGGTGGGGAGGTGTTAGCGGTGTCGCCCGGCGATTCTGAGCTGTTTTTGGTGATCATTTCCTTAAAATATATTTTTTATGCTCTATCTCGTGGTGTCGGTTAGAACGCGCGAAAATGAAAATCGATGGTCAATTTTGAAAAAAATCGGAAGTTATTTCGATAAATTATGGCTAATTTTGGGAAGGGCTTTTGTGTTGGCAATTTATTATTTAATACAGTTGAATATTTGGCTGAATTGAAGTTCATTAACCCGGGTAATTAAATTGAAATAACAAGTTATTTTGCAAAATGATGGCTAATTTTGGGAAGGGCTTTTGGAATGGAAATCAAATTTAAATGAAAGGTGTTCTTAGGAGAATTTGAATTAATAACGAGTGCCCTACATAACGGCGCAGTGCACTTAATAACGAGTGCACTACATAACGGCGCAGTGCACTTAATAACTAGTGCCCTACATAACAGCGCATTGCACTTAATAACGAGTGCACTACATAACGGCGCAGTGCACTTAATAACGAGTGCACTACATAACGGCGCAGTGCACTTAATAACTAGTGCCCTACATAACAGCGCATTGCACTTAATAACGAGTGCCCTACATAACGGCGCAGTGCACTTTATAACGGTGCAGTGCACTTGATAAAGGTGTAGTGCACTTCATAAAGGTGTTAGTAGTGCACTTCATAACGATGCAGTGCACTTAATGTTATATGCTATATTTCATGTTATATGCTATAGTACATGCTCTGCGATATGCTATATGGTATGGTATATGCGATATGCTATAAGCTATATGTCATATGTTATATGTTATGCTATATGCACTGTCATGCTATATGTTATGGTATATACAATGTTATATGCTATATGTTGTTATATGCTATAGTACATGCTAAGCTTAATGCTATGCTATATGCAATTCTATATGCTATGCTATATGTTATATGCTATAGTACATGCTAAGCTAAATGCTATGCTATATGCAATTCTATATGCTATGCTATATGTTATATGCTATATGTTATGCTATATGCCACGTTATGCTATATGCTATGCTATATGTCATATGCTATATGTTATATAGCCTATGCTATATGCTATATGTCATATGTTATATGTTGTGCTATATGCAATGTCATGCTATATGTTATGGTATATACAATGTTATATGCTATATGTTGTTATATGCTATAGTACATGCTAAGCTTAATGCTATGCTATATGTAATTCTATATGCTATGCTATATGTTATATGCTATAGTACATGCTAAGCTAAATGCTATGTTATATGCAATTCTATATGCTATGCTATATGTTATATGCTATATGTTATGCTATATACCACGTTATGCTATATGCTATGTTATAGGTCATATGCTATATGTTATATAGCCTATGCTATATGCTATATGTCATATTTTATATGTTATGCTATATGCAATGTCATGCTATATGTTATGGTATATACAATGTTATATGCTATATGTTGTTATATGCTATAGTACATGCTAAGCTATATGCTATGCTATATGCAATGCTATATGCTATGCTATATGTTATATGCTATAGTACATGCTAAGCTAAATGCTATGCTATATGCAATTCTATATGCTATGCTATATGTTATATGCTATATGTTATGCTATATACCACGTTATGCTATATGCTATGTTATAGGTCATATGCTATATGTTATATAGCCTATGCTATATGCTATATGTCATATGTTATATGTTATGCTATATGCAATGTCATGCTATATGTTATGGTATATACAATGTTATATGCTATATGTTGTTATATGCTATAGTACATGCTAAGCTATATGCTATGCTATATGCAATGCTATATGCTATGCTATATGTTATATGATATATGTTATGCTATATGCCACGTTATGATATATGCTATGCTATGCTATATGTCATATGCTATATGTTAAATGTTATGCTATATGCCATGTTATGTTATATGCTATAGTACATGCTAAGCTATATGCTCTATGCTATGCTATATGATATATATCATATGCTATATGCTATGGTACATCCTATGCTATGGTGTGCTATGCTATGCTATGCTATGCTATTCTATGATATGCTATGCTATGCTATGCTATATGCTATGGTACATCCTATGCTATATGCTATATGCAATATATCATATGCTGTGCTATGCTATGCTATGCTATGCTATGCTATGCTATGCTATGCTATGCTATACTATGTTATGCTATGCTATGCTATGCTATGCTATGCTATGCTATGCTATGCTATGCTATGTTAAGCTATGATATGCTATGTTATGCTATGCTATGCTATGCTATGCTGTTCTATGATATGCTATGCTATGCTATGCTATGCTATATGCTATGGTACATCCTATGCTATATGCTATATGCAATATATCATATGCTATGCTATGCTATGCTATGCTATGCTTTGCTATGCTATGCTATGCTATGATATGCTAAGCTATGCTATGCTATGCTATGTTAAGCTATGATATGCTATGTTATGCTATGCTATGTTTGTCAAAATGACATTTTGACATGTCATTTTGCAAAAATGTCACTTTCAAATTGACAGTTTGACATGTCATTTTGTCAAAATGTCACTTTCAAATTGACATTTTGACATGTCATTTTGCCAAATGTCATTTTCAAGTTGACATTTTGACATGTCATTTTGCCAAAATGTCATTTTCAAGTTGACATTTTGACATGTCATTTTGTCAAAATGTCATTTTCAAATTGACATTTTGACATGTCATTTTGTCAAAATGTCATTTTCAAATTGACATTTTGACATGTCATATTTTATGAGATTTAAGGTATTTTTTCTTGAAAAAGCGAACATAACTTTTCTGAGTCCGTTTCTGTAACATTTAAAGAAAAGTTCACTTGTGATACTTCTTTTAGTGTTAAATTAACCGCAGATTCCAAATACAGTAACCGTTTTTACATATGATTTGTAGTTCTCGCGATATTGGGGTTCAAACACAACGTTTTTTGATATTTTACGAAATTAAGGTATTTTTTCTTGAAAAAGCAAACGTAACTATTCCCAGTCCGTTTCTGTAACATTTAGAGACAAGTTCACTT